>CBVK0100189074.1:0-14080 GCA_900067695.1 Picea abies
TCCTTTCCATTTTGGTATCAATTTTCCATATTTCTTCTTCACTGTTATCTTGTTGTCAAACCTTGAATAGATGTTTGGTTCATGACATTATAATCAGTTTCTTTAATTGTTTATTAGACCCTGCTTTGCACTGGTTTATGAGCAATCTTTCTTCATCCACTAAAGGTTATTTTACTATTTAACCAATCTTGGAGAGCACTGTCTATTTGTTTATCATTTTGATGTCTGAATGCTATTAGATGAATTGAGTTATCCCATTGATCCACCTTTACAAAATACAAAAACATTCATTTCTTAAGTTACCAAGCACCTTTGGTTTGCAACCACAAAGGGTTTCTTGGAGAGATAACAAATTGGCGTCGTTGTCGGGGAGAGGAGATCGAAGCTCAGCTTCCTTGGGAGACGACATAGATCCAGCTTTGATGATAGACAAAGCCTGGACATTATTTCGGTTGTAATCATCTATCTGGCGACTCCATGAAGGACGAATTCAGTGGCGACTCTATTGTTCAGAAAATTGTTGGTGACTCCACTGGTATGACATGAACAAGATCTTAGCAAAGAGGTATGCATTCTGTGTATTTTCAAGTATTTCTGGTTACCCTCATCCAGTACCTACTAGAGATGAATGGGAACGTAGTATTCCCAGATTTCGTGGAGAGAAGTGGGAAGCGCCAGCTGAACATTTGCTGGATTTCCATGACTTTATTGACCGGCTTGAAATAGTACATGAGGATGTTCAAATTAAGCTTTTCAAATTTTCATTAGAAGGGATTGCTCTTGATTGGTGTCAGTCCCTTCCAAGTGCAAGTGTCAGCTCTTTGGCTGATTTTCATGTTGCCTTTCATCTATTTTGTAAAGAGATATATTCAGCTGACCTTCTCTACCCTAAATGCTGTCATGATTTCAATTTGTTGAATAAGAAATCAGATAGTTATGTGAAATATGTTACAACAGGAGATGCTTCTCATCATGACCAAGATAGTGATGATCTACAGGATGATGGCCATAGTATAGATGCTTTAAACAGTACACCAAATGCACCCACTATCTTAGACTGTTATCAAGATCATATTACCTCCTTTAAAAAATTGAAAGATGATGAGCAGATTGAAAGTTCAACAGGTGAAAGTATTGGAGCAACAGTAGATGTTGAGGGCAGCCCATATCTTCCAGATTTGCAGTTTAAGGAAGACAGTTCACAACTTTCATGTCTGTTGATAGAAGAAATCTTTCAAGGTAATATTGATGATTATACCAATGATTGCAAAGCTGCATTATACCATGTATCTGATGCATTTGATATCTCTGATTTGAAAGAAGAATTAGTTGTAAAAGAAGATTTGTCTTCTTTCTTTCAAGAGGTTTCCCATGATGTATTTTCACCTAAGATTAAAGAAGAAGATCAGCAGGTTGCTCATTTTTCTAAACAAGACCAAGGAGCTTTGAGCTCACTCATCTTTGATGAATACTCTCATGAAGAAGAGCAGATCCCTTTTGTTGATTTGAGGAACAATCAACCAGTATATGACAGCTATGAATTAAATTTTGATGAAGATTTGAAGAAGTGTCAAAATCATACTGCATAGCTTATTTCTTCGTCTGATTGTGTGGAAAATAGCTATCCCGAGTCTGCAGAAGATATTGAACAGTCGTTTCCACAAATTAGTAAACCTGCATGCACTGTGCTTGAACCCGGATCTGCAGATAATAGCAAACAATTTATCATGAGCAGAGAAATCAGTTTGCAGCCTTGTTCATATTTGCAGACAGCTAAAGGTGACAACTTTTCTCAGGAAGAGCATATGCAGAGATTTTATGATCTTCAGCTGAAACAACAGCAAGAGGTATTTGTTTTTAGTTTTATAGATCCATTTTCTCCTTATCTGGAATCTTTGAGCAGCTTAGATGTCAGAGCACTTTTGTCAAAAGAAGTTCGGTTGTTCTTTTCCTTTGAATTTCATATCAACATTCTTTGGTTTCCTGCATTCTTCGTTTCTAGATCAAAAAAATCAGCTAGTCAGCTCTTTGTATGGCTTCACTGGAAATCTGATTACACTTGATACAATGACATGCAGCTAATTAGATTAGGGTTTGTATATAAATAAGATTATTGTATGAGCATTTGGTTCCGAGTCTGTTTCAGCTTGCAGCAGTCATTTGTTTTCAATAATGTATGTTCCGAGTTTGATTAAAGATTGCAGAGGTCTGACTCCATAGACCAATGGACTAGACACTGGAAAATTGTGAATGTTTGCAGACCAGATTGCAAGGCTTTTCAGGCATCTTCTCAATACAAGTGCAATCTCCTTGGAAAGCCTATTGTTACTGCTACTCAAATGATAGAATCCATGATTAAGTCTCCTCGCCTTACCCGCACTGAAGCTACGGATGTGGCTAATGCTGTTCTCGATGAGACTGATTGTG
The DNA here is from genome assembly GCA_900067695.1 of Picea abies. Classification (NCBI taxonomy): domain Eukaryota; kingdom Viridiplantae; phylum Streptophyta; class Pinopsida; order Pinales; family Pinaceae; genus Picea; species Picea abies. The sequence continues at coordinate 2,428 of CBVK0100189074.1, forward strand.
TTATGTAGTGATGAAACTCCTGCCAGGCACAGTCTTATATTCAGAGGATTGATCTCACTTCTGGCAGAAGGATCAGCAAAGGCAACTGATTTTGAATCTACTGAAGTGATTTTGGATGCTGCTCTTAAAACAACAATAGCAAAAGGTTTATGTAAGAAGGGTGATGCAATTGTTGCTTTACACCGCATAGGAGTGACCTCTGTTATCAAGATCTGTGATGTGAAGTGAGTCAGTTTGCTACAACAAAATAATATGTGGCAAGTCTTGGGTCGTGCTCTTTCGCCACACTTCAGTGCTTCTTTGGAGACTTTGGCAAACCAGAAAGCTCATTTTGCTAGTTTAAAATATGCTTAGTTGAAAATACTCTGCAGTTCTCAGTTTTGTTAAGTTTTGGAATTAGTAATCTCTGTTCATGTTTTTATATTATTACTTTTCAATAGCTAAAGATATTGGAGAAAAATAAGCCAGTGAAAGGTTTTTGGTTATTACATGACAGTCACGGCAGATTTTGAGGGACATGGAAGATACCTGACTATCTATCATTACAGTGAGTCATGGGAGCAGGAAGTGCATCGAATCTTCACAGTAAAGGGTTCAGCCATCGCCATGCTATTGGTGAAAATACGCAGCTCCAGATCATGGGAAAACAGACTATTTCATCATTATACTCAGTACATCATCCGAACACACCGTCAATACCATGGAGAAATCATCATTCCGTTTCAAATTTGCGGATTTCAAATTGGTGTATAAATTTATTCATTCAGCAGCAAAGTTATAATTTTTCACCGACGTTTCGTCTATGTGGTCTGGAGAAAGACACAAGTAGAAGGATATTTCTTTTAATCAGGTTCAGATAGCTGTCTACAATGGTGAGAAGGACAACGAGGCACAAAAACTCATGAAAGATTCCACATAACTGAATCGATCTGCCACATGGGCTTTCAGTACTTCCTGGCATGATAACAAAGGATCATGATGATTTATTTTGAGTCCGAGAGCAGTCGTCCATATCCCAATCCCGCGATTTTCTCATTCAGGCCCATAATCAGAATCTAATATCCCGTCCATTGTGGTAAGTTGGCGATTAAAACTCAAGTTCAACAGTCGGTCGATCAGCCAAGCGCCTAAACTGATAGCCATCATCATGCACTGAGTCCGTGTATTGATTAAGCAGATCAAACACTTCCATGTGTTGTAAGATTTAGTTCGGGGTTGTAGATGACGTGTTCTGTGTGTTCGTGGTCGCTCTTCGGAATTTGCCATTGCTAAGACAAGATTATGGACTTACCAAGAATGCCAATGAGGTGATGGTCACGATAGAGGCATTTAAAGCTCTGCGCGACAGAGGGTCGTTTCCCGTTGATCAAGTACTGGATCACTTTGAAGGCTCTTTTGCATTCGTTCTATTCGATAGCAGTTCCAAGACTCTTATGGTTGCCGGTAACATCGAGGAAAATGTTCTCTCTTTTGGGGCTGTACATCAGATGGTTCATTAGCATTTTCTGATGATGATGAAGTTTTGAAGAATGGATGTGGAACATCGTTTGCACCATTCCCTGCTGGCTGCATACCTCATTTGCTTGGATTGTTAAGGGTGGGATTAGTAGAAGCATAGAAAGCAGCTGCAAAGGCCAGTTATGCAGTATCACGTGGTGGTCTGACAGATCATGTTGGGAGCAAGATATTTGTTACTGAGCGTGTTGTGCCCTGTCTCTGGGACCGACTTCGCGCTAACTGCCAAGACAATTTAATTAGCGGCCTTCCGACTGGGGCAATCCAGTTGCTCAAGCCAATGCATCTTACCTCTTAGCCAACCTAATTTTGGCTTCAGAAATTAGTAGTTTCAGAGTGAATGAGATTGGCACTGTTAAATCCTTGCTTAAGCTTTTGGGTCCTGAAAATGATGTATCTGTCCGTGCTGAAGCAGCTGGTGCACTACAAGCTCTTTCTTCCAAATTAGACAGTGCAAAGAGATCTTTGGTGGATGCAGGTGGCATTCCTGTTTTCATCAGTGCAATTTTATCTCCTTCAAAGGAGTTTTCCCGTGGAGCACCTGTCCAAGCTTTGCAAGAAAATTCTATGGGTGCTTTGGCTAATATTTCCGGTGGCTTGTGCAGAGACGAGCAGTTGAAGCCTTGTCTTGCTTGTATGGCAATGCTTACCTCCACAAAACTTTGTGTCATGCAGAAGCAAATAAATTGCTTGTTGGACTGGTAACTACAAGTAATAGTAAGGTGCAAGAAGAGCTCACATTCTCTTTAAGAGTCCTATCGACTACTAGTTCAGATAGCTGGCAATCACTTAAGGGACGAGAGGGTGTTCAGCTTTTGATATCTTTACTGGGATTATCTACTAAACAACAACAAGAATATGTTGTTGCTTTGCTTTCTATTTTATCTATGGAAGTTGACAGTTGTTGGTGGAATACCTCCTCTTGTGCAACTGTTGGAAACAGGCTCTGTTAAAACAAAAGAAGCTGCTGCACTTGTATTGAGAAATTTGTGCTGTCACAGTGAAGATATTCGTGCTTGTGTCCAGAGTACAGAAGTTGTTCCAGCACTCTTACACCTACTAGAAAATGCAGGTATCAAAGCTACTTTAGATGATTATGCTGCAAAGATTAGTGTCAGAGGAGATAAAGAATTCAGCCCTGTATATCCTCTTATGCTACAATTGGGCTCCCCGCTGGCTGGAAATACTCCACGGTCTAAAGGATATTGATTGTCAAGTAAGAAGAGAATTGGTTGAATCTGGCATCTGCATTATCTCATTCAGGAGATGCTTATCAAGATTTGTTTTGGTCTTTTGAAGCAATCTAGAAACATTCAATTACATTGCATTGGTCTGTTTTGGGTCTGGTGCTTTGCTCTCAATGATTTTGCTGTATAATCTATATGACACTGAAAACAAAATTTTCACATACGAGCAACAGACATCAGTATACTATGAAGCTCTGCATAATGTCAATAAGAGGATGATTCCCAAAGACGGAGAAAAAGGCCTAAAAAGGTACAGATCAAGGAGAATGTGGATGCAATAGGTTATTATCAAGTTCACCCTCTTACTGTCATTGTTCATAGTGGGACAAAGCCTAGCAAATTGGTCACTCTGAAATTTGAATACTTGCTAAAGCTGCATGTTGTTTGTGTTGAGGTTGATGGTATGCAAGGAGGCAGTGAGAACAATTTTCTTATAAACTTGTTTCCAGATAGCACTGGGATTGAACTTCCTCATTAGATAGCTAAACTGTCTTCAGGTCTCAACTTTGCATATGATGAGAAAAGAGCACAAAGGCCATTTAAATGGGTTCAGCACTTGGCAGGCATTGACTTTTTGCCCGAAGCTCCTCCATTTCTTGCTGATAACATATCTGAAATTGAAGAAGCTGCAAAAGGTGCATCAACTTTGGCAGGGCTGAATATATATAGACAACTACATCTGCGCATTGTTTTTGTCGAATACCATATCTGTATTTGGCTGTGGCTTACTGGCATCTGGGGTTGGCATTGGCTACTAGATCTATGGCTTTACAAATATCTGTTACCATTCATTTTATCCTCCTTTTGCATATGTAACTTTTCTTGCAGGTCTTTTCCAGGAAGAAGATTTACACTTGAAGGATGTCTACTATTCTAAGCTGAAGGATTTTATGGGAAACTGCTGCAATAGAGTGCAAGACTGGGTTGCACACATTAACCATCTAATGAGCAACATGAGAAGTGAAGCCTGAGTAGCTTCACATGTTAGGGAAATAGAATAAGATAAATCAATCAGTGGCCAAGAAATTTAAGTGTAGAACAGAGCAGAGGGATATTCTTTTTGCACATGTAATCGAGATTCATCAAGTTTTGATTTTTGGGTAAGTTTATGTTTTCGGTGGTTTAGGCGAGCCCGTGTGTGTGCTCATTAACCACCGAAAAGGCTGAATGACTCCATGGCCCAATACTAAAGGCACAAGGTCTGCTAGGTTCTTGGACACCTCACAGGGAGGTACCCATCCCAGTTGGAGCCAGATGTTAGCACTCAAAAACGCACCGGCATTTTCGAAGGAAAGATGCCTAATCTTGTAGGGAAATTTTCGATAGCTTCCCGAGCTCCAAATGCAGATCTGAAAGCACCATTGGAAAGTTCAGGATTTTTAGATGTCGATCGACTATTTAAACATGCAAAAGGGATTCTCCATGACTGAGAAATTTGATTTTGAAAAAATCTGCACTTTCACCAGCGTAGAAGGCAGAATTTTGACTAGTTAGCTGTGGAAAGTGGCTACTTTCAACAGCGCAGGAGCAGATTTTTTAGGCAAGTGCACTGTTGAAAGCTGTCATGGCCAGAATAGCCAAATTTTCACCCAGATCAAGAATTTTTGGGTTTGAATGGTTTGAATCCTTCTTCAATAAGCTGGTTATGAATTATCAAATCAAAATCTGAAGGCCATTCTTGGAGATGAAAGTCAAAAGGGCATTTTTTGACTAGATTTAGTGATTTTTAAGGGCAAAATGATAGGGATTTTTGGCACACATCATCAAATTTGAATTCCACTTTCAAAGGGACAGATCAAAGAGCCTTGGAAGGCTAGGCTACACTTCGTCAACTTTTAACCAATGATTGAAGACCAAAAGATAGAGGTTGACCTCATCTTGAGGATCTCTCCTTACCTTTTGTAAATCAGTTTTGACTTTCTATTTTTAGAATATCAGATCCATTGTTTTAGGATCTGAAATTGATTGTAAAAGGCTATAAAGCCAAAGACATTTGGAACACCAAGGGGTTCGATTCTGGATACAGTAATACTCTTTTGTACTCAGACCTTTCATTGTTAATACATCCTTTCCATTTTGGTATCAGTTTTCCATATTTCTTCTTCACTGTTATCTTGTTGTCAAACCTTGAATAGTTGTTTGGTTCATGGCATTATAATCAGTTTCTTTAATTGTTTATTAGACCCTGCTTTGCACTGGTTTATGAGCAATCTTTCTTCATCCACTAAAGGCTATTTTACTGTTTAACCAATCTTGGAGAGCACTGTCTATTTGTTTATCATTTTGATGTCTGAATGTTATTAGATGAATTGAGTTATCCCATTGATCCACCTTTACAAAATACAAAAACATTCATTTCTTAAGTTACCAAGCACCTTTGGTCTGCAACCACAAAGGGTTTCTTGGAGAGATAACAGAACCTTATAGAAGTAGAACCCTCTAGTAAGTCCTCTTACATTTATTATATCTAACTACCATAGTGGGAATTATTTAATAATATAGTGGATCTAATCCACCTTACATTGAGTGACCTCCACTATTATCATTATGGGCCCTTTGGCCCCCCACTACCTCTCTAGATACCTAAAATTCCACCCCTCTTATGAAATTGTTGTCCTCAACGCTTTTTATGAGGATGTATTATCACTATGGGCCCTTCGAGCCCCCCACTACCTCTCTAGATACCTAACAGTAAAGCTCACAATGTCATCAAATCGTAAGCCTTGCCATGGACCATCAATGGTCCCTTCCTTCTACACATCCCCGACTCATGCGACTCTGTAGATTCATATGTTGTATCCTCCAAAGTATCGATACGTGCCCTTTTCCTCTGGTCGCCACTTGCAACACCTTCCACCGACAACACTTGCTTCCCTTGATGCTTCTATTGTTTTGCCTTTGCCTGGGCCCACCTCTCCATAGCCTACTCCACACATTTCATAGTCAACATGAACTACAAGTATCCATATCTTCCTCTACGTTCACGCTTCCATCTGGAAGCCACAGTGGCATTACACAGTAGTGCTTGTTCACCTCGAACTCAAACTTGTGGTCATAAACATATGTGATCCTCAGAGGGATTTTGGTGGTCTGCACCATAACTTGTTACATGGTTCGATAGTACCCTTCGAAAATGGTGTCCACCCCTAGGGGACTCCACCTTATCTATCGCGTAGGTGAGGCATTCATACCCATACATGTCGAAGGGACTCTGCGAGACCCCCGTCAGTTTTACCCATTGCGAGAATGTAATGAGTATAAGGAAGGTCCTTAACTAGAAGTCTCGGTTCTGTCCTATGCATCCAGTGAGCTTGACACCATTGGCACAGATGTTCGTCAGATGCAAAGCTTGTTTAGAGCATTCTCCCTTCCGACAGGTCCTAAGAACCTGTATAGACAAGATCTGGCCATGTTGACCAAAAAACTCTCAATAGAGGCAATGCCATAGCCCTTGTTCTTTGGTTGCTCCTTATACTTATGACACAATTCCTGCTCATTCATACCCTAGTCCCTCTGTGCTGATGCTCGAGTTGAGAATGTATTAGACACGTCCTGGCCATCTCTGATAAATTGTGAAGCAAGAAATGCAGAGAGAAAGAATATAATAGAAGACAATATATTAGAATATATGAAGAATACAAAACGAGTACATGAAGAAGTTCTGAAGAAGTACTATTCAAAGGGAAATAGTTGAGCTAAATAGGCTCAAGCAAAACAAGAATAGAAAGTACAGCTGGCCAGGACAGTTGGCAGTGTACAGTCATCCTGTTGAGGTTATATTATATTTAACACTCCCTCTTAAACTCAATAGTTACAATCATCAGCACTGATTATGCCTAAGTGTTGTCTCTGAAAATCAAAAACAGATTTTCCCAGTGGCTTTGTAAAGATATCAGCAAGATGATCTCGAGAACCACATAATTGTAGTACAATGTCACCATTATTGACTAGCTCGCGTATGAAATGAAAACGAGTGTCAATGTGTTTGCTTTTCTTGTGAAACACATGATTTTTGGATAAAGCAATTGCTGAAGTATTGTTACAGAAAATAGGAGTTGGATCTTTTTATGTATGTGACATATCTTTCAATATTCTTCTCAACCACACAGCTTGACAAGAAGCTGAGGTAGCAGTGACATACTCTGCCTCTGCAGAAGATATTGAAACAATTGGTTGCTTCTTTGATGCCCATGAGATCGGGTTCGTGCCCAGTTAAAAAACATGTCCAGATGTGCTTTTCCTATCATCTAGGCTGCCTGCAAAATCACTGTCTGTGTAACTAGAGAGTTGATTACTATCAGATTTAGTGTACCATAAGACAAAATTTAGAGTGCCTGCAACATATCTTAGAATTCGTTTCGCCATTTTCCAATGAGAATCTTTGGGGGATTCCATGAATCTGGAAACAAGGCTGGCTGCATACATAATGTCAGGCCTAGTTGCTGTAAGATACAACAAACTGCCTACCAAACTTTTGTATAGGGTAGAGTCCATTGTAGGACCTTCATCATTATTGCTCAATTTTGTGCCTAAAGGTATAGGGGTTTCTGTTGGATTGCATTCTCCCATGCAGAATCTTTTGAGGATGTTTGCTGCATACTTTTGTTGACAGACAAAAATGCCTTTGGCTGATTGATGAACCTCAATCCCTAAAAAATATTTCATTATGCCAAGATCTGTCATCTCAAACTCAAATTGCATGGCATGTTTAAAATCTGTTAACTCAAGATTTCCAGTATAGATCATGTCATCAACATATAAACATACAATTAGAATTTTACCGTGATGATCTATTTTGGTGTAAAGAGTTGGTTCGTTTTGACTTCTACTGAAACCACTTTTGATCAGATAAGTGTCAATTCTGTTGTACCAAGCTCTTGGAGCTTGCTTTAAGCCATACAAGGCTTTCTTCAATCGATATACTTTGGTTGGCTACTCTTGGACTTCAAATCTAGGTGGTTGATCAACATAAACTTCTTCTTCTAAGAAACCATTCAGGAATGCTGACTTGACATCCATCTGGTATACTTGCCATTTGTGTTGGGCTGCTATGGCCAATAGAGTTCTGACAGTGTCTAACCTTCTTACTGGAGCAAAAGTTTCACCATAGTCAGTACCAGGTTGTTGTGAGAATCCTTTGGCAACAAGTCTTCCCTTGTGTTTTTCGATCTGCCCTTTTTTATTGAGTTTAGTTTTGTAAACCCACTTGACACCAATACCCTTCTTGTGACTTGGCAAATCAACAAGATCCCATGTCTGATTTTCCTCAATGGATTCAATTTCTTGGTTCATGGCTTGAACCCAATGTGGCTCCTTTGTTGCTTCCTTAAAAGATGTAGGTTGACATGACATTAAAGCAAAAAGATTGTGTTCTTCAAAGTCATCCAACTGTTGATGGATTTCTCTCAAACTTCGAGTTCTCTGATTTTGTGGTTCATAGAATGATTCTCTGCTGGAAGTTGAGTTATCCTGAGAATTTTCAGGTTGTCTTTGTACTTGCAATCTTGGAAGAATAGTTTGAGGTACTTGCTGTCCTGAATTTTCTGCGTTTTCATAACTTTGCAGCAATGAATTTTGACTGTCCATTTGTTGATTTTCTGAATCATTCCAGAATTGATTTTCCAGAAATTTTACATCTATGCTGAGAATTAGTTTCTTGGAGATTGGATTGTAAAGCTTGTAAGCTTTAGATGTTTCACTATATCCAGTGAAAATACATTTCTCACTTTTGTCATCAAGTTTCTTCCTTAATTCGGAAGGTATGTGAGCGTATGTTATGCATCTGAATGTCCTTAGATGCGCTACATTGAGGATTGTCCCACTCCATGCTTCTTGAGGGGCTTTCATCTTTAGACTTGTGGTTGGAGATCTATTCAAGAGATAAACTGAGCATGCTACTGCTTCAGCCCAAAAAATATTTGACAGACTTTTCTCTTTGAGAAGTGTTCTTGACATATTCATTATTGTCTGATTTTTCCTTTCAACCACTCCATTCTGTTGTGGAGTATACCTGGCTTTTGTTTGCATGATAATGCCTTGTGATTTGCAGATATTTGCAAATTCTCTGGAGTTGTATTCTCCTCCTCCATCAGACCTGAGTGCTTTGATATATTTGCCACTCTGTTTTTCAGCTTCTGCCTTGAATTCTTTGAATTTTGCAAAAGTTTCAGACTTGTGTCTGAGAAAATAGATCCATATTTTTCTACTGAAATCATCAATAAACGTTAGAAAATAAAATCTACCACCTATTGACTCTATTTTCATTGGTCCACATAGGTTAGTGTGAACAATTTCAAGATGTTGTTTGGCTTGATTTGATGATTGTGGAAAACTAGTTCTCTTATGTTTTCCAAGTATGCAAGACTCACATGGGGGAATTTGCTCTTTAAATATAGGAAGACCTTTGACCATGGAGTTCTTATGAAGAAGACTTAGACTCTGAAATGGTATATGTCCAAATCTTGTATGCTAAACCATTGTTTCATTCAGGGTTGATGCGCTCTGTGCATATGGTTGAATCAGATTTGCAGTTCTGAGGGTAAGGGGAAACATCTTATTCGGAGTCATATGGATTTCAGAAATCAATTTTCTGCTGGGGTTTTTGTCATATATTTTGCAAGATGCTCCCTCAAAAATTACTTTATAGCCATGCTCAATGAGCTGTCCTACATTTAGCAAATTATGTTTTAGATCTGGAACATGATAAACATTGTTTATGTCTTTCTTTACATTTTGTTTAGTAAGAATAGGAACAATTCCTTTTCCTTGAACCTTGACTAAGTAATCATTTCCAAGTGTAATATCAGATGATATTGAAGAATCAATGCATGAAAGTAAATCTTTGTTACCTGTCATGTGATTGTTGCATCCACTGTCCAGCAACCAGAGATCTTTAGGTTGTTCTCCAGTCTTGTGGCATGAGAGAAACATACCTCTTGAGGTTTCTCCCGTATGATTTGACATATGTGCTCTGCCTGAGAGCTGATCTGCGTGCTTCTTCCTGCATTCAGATTCATAGTGCCCATACTTTTTGCAGTAATAGCATTGTATGCTTGATTTGTCATTTGATCTTCTCCCTCTGCCTCTTTGAGGCTAGAAATTCTGATGTTGATTTTGTTGTTGTTGTCTTTGACCTTGGAAATTTTGATTCAGATACTGTTGTCTGTTACCTCCACTGGAGTGAGGGTTACTATGATTGCTCCTTCTTTCTTGGTGACCTCTACTTCTTCCTTTGCCTCTCCCTTTGTTGAAGGAGAATTGAGTTTTGAAAGCATTGGAGATTGACTCATCTGTGAGATGCAGTCTGGTCTCATGTGTCACCAGAGAACCAATTAGTTCATCTGTTGAAAAACTTGACAGATCCTTGGATTCAAGGATTGTTGTTACAACCATTTCGAATTTCTTGGGTAAACTTCTGAGGATTTTCTCAACAATGCGTTGATCAGTGATGGTTTCGCCAGTCAATCTGATCTGGTTCACGATGCCCATGACTATGGTCATGAACTGATCCACATTTTCGGACTCTGTCATCCTTAGAGTCTCGAATTGCATCCTCAAGGTCTGCAGTTTAACTGTTTTGACCCTGTCATTTCGTTGGTAGGAAGATTTAAGGATGTCCCAGGCCTGTTTGGAAGTACCAGCGCCTGTGATTTTTGAGAAAATCGAGTCATCCACAGAATTTTGAATCCAAAATTTAGCTTTGTTTTCTTTGTTCCTCTGTGTTGCCTGAGCAATTCTCTGTGGATTTGTCATGACAAAAAGGGCTGCTGGATCTAGTTCCACATATCCAAGATCCACTGGATCCCAACACTCTTGTGCTTGCAAGAACGATCTCATCCGAAGAGACCAGAACTCGTAGTTCTTTCCAAGAAGAATCAGACCCTGTGTTGGTCCTAAATTGCTAGACGACGCCGTATTTTTTTTTTTAATTTGAACAAAGCAAAAAAAATTCTTACTTATCTGTCTCCTGCATGTAATTTGCAATGACATCAGAACTCTGCATTCAAGATTTCGTGAGTTTTGACTTCGCGAGTTATTGGCTTCGCGATTCTGACGTCGGGACTTCATTATACGAGTCCTCCGATCTCTTGTCTCTCCAACCTTTGATCGTCGAAATATCGATTTGTCAATGGCCAAAGAGAGCTTATCGACCTTGAATTGGCCCTTAGTCTCCGTTCAATGTGACCACGCACCTTAATGTTAAAGCGCTACGAGATTTTCCGGTTCTTTGTCTTTCAAATTGCCGAAATGCGAAATTTGCCTTTGGACAATTTAACGGTCCAAATCTTCCTATGATCTGACGGTCCAGATCTTATCGGGATCTCGGGATTCTGGGTTTCGTGACTTCGTGAACCTTGATAATGAGCTCTTCTGACTCCTTGATTCCATGATCTCCGATATGTTGATGGCGCTTTCCTTTCGAGACTTTCCCCGAAGGTCCAGATTGTTGCCACGCGTCCCCTTACGATGGACGGTCCTCGTCGTTTCGCGATTTCACGATTTGCGACACTTCGATGACAAAAATCCTCTGTCAACTTGAAACCCCGGTAGATGAAATGTCGCCGGTTTCCTCGATCTCCACCACGTGTCCGAAATAATGGACAGTTGTGATCGTTTCGAGATTTCGGGACTTTCGCCGTGGAGTGTCCCGACCTTTCGTCAACAAGACCTCTGATATCCTGAACTCCGAAATGCTAAAATGTTGATGGCGCTTGTATCTGCTGCCACTTTTCCTCTGAGATGGACAGCTTACAATCCTTTCAGGATTTCGCGATTTGCGATGTCGGGATTTCGCGTATCGGGGTTTTGGAGAGCAGTCTCCTTCGCTCGTCCAACTCTCGATCCCTGTGAGATCGGAAGAGCGGTTCAGCAGGAATGCCGAGACCGATCTC
>CBVK0100189075.1:0-14080 GCA_900067695.1 Picea abies
AACATACTTTTGCAGTGGTACTCCTGCAAAAGAACGAGGAAGGATTCAAGCAACCAATAGAAGTATTCATCAAAATCCTCAGGGATGCATAATTAATATATTGTATACTTGAGAAACAAGCATACACAATGGTGAAATCTCTCAAGGCCTTCAAAACATATGTACTGCACTCCAAAATAATCGCTTACGTGCCAACAAATGCTATAAAAGAAATTGTGTTTCAACCATACAGTGATGGAAGAAGAGGATGATGGTTCGCTAAAATTCAAGAGTCTGATCTAGAAGTGAAATCGACCAAGCTAGTCAAAGGTCAAGGCCTAGCGAACCTGTTAGTTGAATCAAATTTCAGGGTGCTCGGGATAAATAATCTTGAATCACATGAATCCCTCCTGGATATAGAGTAAATTGACGATCAGGGGCCTATTGTTCAAATTGAAGATAAGTTTTTCGCCTCTACCTGGTATCACGACATTGTTACATACCTCCTTACTCTTTAGTGCCCAAATGACATGACTCTATCTAAAGAAAGGACTTTGAAGCTACACACAATTAAATAATGTATTATTGATGGCCAACTATATTGGAAATATCCTATAGGTTTCTTGTTATGTTTCCTAACTGAATCTGAAATAGAAGGCGTCATCGAAGAATTCCATAAAGGAGTGTGTGGAGGACACCATGCCTAGACAACAATGACCTACAAGATTTTAAGGGATGGATATTACTGGCCAAAGTTATTCACCGATGTGAATGTGAGGGTCATAGCCTATAATTCATGCCAACTGTTCACTGTCAAAAATAAGCTCCCTCCCCTTCCCTTAATCTCATTAAAAGCTGAAGCCCCTTTTCAACAATGGGGCCTAGACTTCATCCGATAAATCCATACGCAATCAAGCCACCAACATAGATAGATTATAACCTCTATTGATTACTTCATGAAGTGGGTCAAATCCATTCCAACTCAGAATGATACTAATTTGGTAGTAATAAAATTCTTGGAAGAGAACATCCTATCGAGATTTGGTTATCCTCGGAAAATAGTCACTGAAAACACCCAAGCTTTTAAATATATGGCAATGATCAATTTCTGCCAGAAATAAAACATTGTGTTAGGACATTCTACAACCTATTATCCTCAGGGGAATGGGCTGGACAGATTGTCTAACAAGATCCTGATGACTATAATAAAAAAAGTGTTGACAGAAAATAAAATGGTGAAATCAATAGGTATGTCCCCCTTTCAATTGGTTTATGGTACTGACGTTGTCCTTCTTATCAATCTTGTTCTTCCTGTGATGAAGCTCTAGAAATATGCAAATGAAGAGACAAATGATGTTACAAGAAGGATAAATCAAATAATCGAAGTTCAACAAAATAGGGCCGAATTAGATGATAAACTTCAAAACTATCAAGATAATATGAAGGACATTTTCGATAAAAAATCTAAAGACAGGGGGTTTTTCTCGGGCAATCTAGTTTTTAAGTGGGATGCTAGAAAATAAGATGTGGGGAAACATGGCAATTTCGACCATTTCTGATTTAGGCCATTCAAAATTGCGGCTGTTGAGGGAAAAATTCTTTCTTGCTGGAAAACCTCGATGGAGAAATCCTTGATGCTCCTATCAATGTGCGTTACTTAAATTGTTTTATGTAGTAGTCATATTTCAAATTCCCATTGTATATATCGGTTTGGATTGATGTTTGTTTTCTGTTTCAATTTGCAATTTTACTTTTCTTTTGTAAATTATCCAAATCATTTTATATTTTGTTGTAAATAAACCAGGTTTACTTGACATCATCAAAGCAGAATATAAAATCATCTGTACCACATATCCTTTCTATTCTGCAAAATTTTCTGACATTTCGCATTTCATTCCTGTGCAGAATACTTACTGTTAAAATGAAAGATAAGGATGCATCAAAATACAACACACATTTTTCAGAACATTCACTTTCTCTCTAAACATGTGATGAATTAATGATCTGTCTAATTGAAAATACAAAATAAATTTGAGGTATGAGCTCCAACCCTGATTGTTTCAACTAAATAAAATATTTTTGAACGTAATGAAGGTTTCACTCATGATAAGGTTATCACTTGATCAAGAATCAGAGAAGTATAAAATTACATATTAGAGTGTCATACTAAGAAATTATGAAGCCTTCTTTGAAATATAAAAAATGAAATAAAAATGAAATAAAAATAAAAATAAAAAAGGCTTGAAACGAAGTTCAAAAATCAATGAACAAACTCGTGCGGGATCGAGATTTTTGCATCAGACCCTCTAAGGCCTCGTTCTGGTTATTTTGCCTATTCCCGAGCTTTATATTCACATCTAGTTTTTTCTTCCTTTCCTTAGTCTTCATAGAAAGAAATAAATTGACCTTGACTCTCAAAACTTAAAAACATATCTTCAAAACAAGATTAGGTGAAAATATTTATGTCCCTTTGATTTTAACTGAAATAAAGTATGTCTAGGCTAATCCTGATAACTTTATCTCTTATATCGGTTTTTAATTTGACCAATTCACTCAAGGTTGATCCATGAAAATTAAAATCCCTATAAAATATTCCCTATAGGCAAAGGTGTATTGAAGATTGGAAGAAAATTAGTTTCAGAGTATATCTAAAAAACAAATTGTGACAGACCTTCCTGTTAAAATTTTAAGCAGATATCATCCCTTGTATGGTACGTATAGATTGATTTCCCCCACTTCAAAATATTAGAATATAAGATAGATGGTGAAATGAAATTCATAATTTTATTGCCCCCATCTTGTCCAAAGATATGATTAAAGGAAATTCATGTAATGATTTCCCTCATCTCAGCAAAATGTGAAAGTGCTAATTGAAGTGGTGAAAGGAAATTCAATGAGAGAAGTATATAACTTCACTAGGGTACTGAACAAGCTCGCTGACAATGAAGCAATATCTATGATATCTATATGGATTTCATACATATATACAAAACATACTCTGACACTAATTCTCTTTTCGATAATATTTACATTCTGAACCAACAAGGGATTCCGTAAATAAATTATTACATCTACTTAACCTTGATGTGAACAAAGTCTGTCGAAGGCTAATATTTTAGTTAAAGTCATTTTGATTATCTTAAACATATCCAAACTCATTTTTAGGAAAGGGAAATTTTAAATAGCCTAACTTGAGATCAATAATCAAGGTTGTTTTGAAGGTTTCTGAGATTCAGTTGAAGTTCAATTTCTCTTTATATGATTAATTCCTAAAAGTGTTTACCAGAAATGCAATAATGACTCCATTTTCCCAATAAAGGCACTCAGTCTACTATTCTTGCACGTCTCAGAGGGAGACGTGATCCCCAGATGGAGCCTATGTTGGAACACATACAATTATGAGCTTTTGAGCCTTATCCTTTTCACCTCATGAAAATGTAATTCTAGCCAAAGAAAATGGAAAATTCATAAATGACATTTTAATTTTAAATCAAATTCATTTGCTAGTTGGTTAATAATAAGGCACGCATGATAATCGTTGTTGATGTGTTTTTCCTTTTGATCAAATGATCCTAATACCTCTCGAGTTTTGGAGCCACCTGAATTTTAAAGAGGTGAATCTCTAACAGTCGCTTCAGAGCTCTGCGCTTCGATTGTTTCAATAAGTCTTAACAATTAAAACTCTAAAACCCGAAGGTGTCTGCTCAGAAATTTTCATAAGCCTTTTTAAAGGCACAAGTCATAGGACACATGTACCTTTTGAGTATTTCCTGATTTGACACATGGCACCCATTTTTGACATTTTCATTGAAGTATTCACACGATCCCAAGTAACACGTGGCACCTCTCTTTTCTTGACACATCAGAATGACCTAGTCTATAACACATCACTACGGGAGATGATCATTTGGGAATTTAACAAAGAATGAATTCACAAATCACTGAAATATCAAAATGTCGAAGTATTAAATGTTAAATAATTAAGTTAATCATTATCAAGAGATAATTAATGACTTAGTAGTTTAGATTTCAGATGTTTCCCCTAAATTGTATTCTAAAATTTCCAAAGTCCAAACTTCTAAAATACTTCAAGTTAAATGAAATTAATTAGGACTTAAAATCAATTACT
The DNA here is from genome assembly GCA_900067695.1 of Picea abies. Taxonomy (NCBI): domain Eukaryota; kingdom Viridiplantae; phylum Streptophyta; class Pinopsida; order Pinales; family Pinaceae; genus Picea; species Picea abies. The sequence continues at coordinate 4,109 of CBVK0100189075.1, forward strand.
AGATAATTAATTGCTTCACAATTTTGGGTTTCAGGAAATTCCTCTCGAGATACACTAAAATTCCTTGAAGTTCGAACTCCCGAAACACTTGAAGTTAACGCACCATCTTAAACATAATTAATTAAAGTTTTACAAGAAATTATTCAGAGATTAATCTTTTCTCGTATTCAGGATTAGGGAGGTTCCCACTCTGTCGCATCTAAAACTCCCTAACATGAACCATCAAAGTGTTGATGGCATTTATGACTAATTAAGAAGAATGATTCAAACGTGGATTGCGGATCGTCAAGTAGACTTTTCCATTAACATTAATAAATTTTTCATCAGTGAAGCTATACAAAAATCAATGAATCTGGTTGGAATAAAAGCACTTCAATTTTGAATTCATTTTCACCTCTCAAAAATTAGTAGTTCTATCTATTTGAAAGACTCACAGATTTTCTCTGGAATAGGTAACCTCACTCTGTTCTCCTAGAAATCATGGCACCATGGAAGATGACGAAAAATCATGATGCAGCAAGAGAGGATTCGAACCCGAATGCGGACATTCTGTTGGACACCATGTCATGAGCCACAGACACCATTAAAACTTGGATGCAGGTGTTCAAGATTATGGAATGTGAAATCATCAATTGTCTAGAGGAAGCTGTCAAGGAAGAGGATGACACTTATGCAACCAAAACCATACACATAGAACAATCAGATCTACATAAGATAGCTACACGACCGAGACTCATGCCTTATGACGACATGATAAGTTGGGCCTTAGAACATGTTGATGTCTAGAACAGGAGCATCATCAACCATAAAAAGGTTGTCGTCATCTCTTTCTGATTGAAACATCTTCAAGTAATGTATAAACTTTCCCCTAATCCTAGATATGCATACAATGATGCATTCATTCTCGAGTTCGAGCAAAAGGAATGCATCTAGTACGCCAGGAATTGTCACAATATAATCAATTCTTGGTGGGGGCACCCAAAGAGATTTAGAATAGACGCTCATGGTATATATGCCACAATGTCTTTAGACACTCATATGGTGTATGTAGCCATGATGTTGTGTCAATTTTTCTAGAAGAAGAGACCTACGCATTTCTCGGTGGAATAGGTATCCATCATGCACGAGGTAGCAGAAGGTTTCACTTTCAATTTGGACAAAATGTTGTATGATAACTTGGCCAAGGGGATTTTTGAATATAAAACAATGAAGTCAAAAGGACACCCTACCCCCTTTTACATGTCGACATATATCATGGAATCCATCTGTTTCATGAAACCTCTTCCATTAATGAATTGGAGTTGGACATCGGCTAGTGTCGAGCCCATTAATTCCTACCATTCCAAGATATGGGAAGAGAAAGTCAAGGATTTATTTTATGAATACTATCACAATGTTGTGGTTACTTTTCATATCTCCCTATATAGTCACCCACCTCCTCGGATTTTGGCCAAGATTATGGGAAACTTGGGTAAGCTAGAAGATTGGTTTATTGAGGAGAACTTCTCCTACATCAGAGTTTTTGGGTGCTCGGTTCCTCCTCATGCTCTCCCATGATTTTTACCTGACTGACTAGTATGAAGAGAAGTGGCATACCAGACAGTGACAAGAGGCATTAGCAAGGAGATGAAGGCAGCTCAGAAAAATGTTTGGCCAACTTTCCCTATTCAGGTTGGCATGTTTTCATTATTGGATTTTGGTCATTCCAAAGTTGAATTTGTGGCCCTGGAGGATGTCAAATTGGTGGACATCGAGTTCAAGAGACACAATCCATGTAAGATTATGGAAAACCACCTAGCCCAGTTCAACATCAAATGGTATATGCATGAAAACTCCCCGTATGACAAAATATTAAGGGGAGTTAGATATTATGAGGAGGTTCAGGATAGATTCCAAACCCTACCCCTAGATCAACAAACCAGTTTTATCAGTTTTCAAAATCATAGGTGAAATGGTCTACCAAAGGTACTACAAGGAGATAAAATAGCCACTGCCCCTTCTCAGGAATCTAGGCCTACAATTTCTGAATCAAATCACTCTGGTAAACATAAAGTTGAGGAAACCCTAAAGAGCTCAAAGGTGTTAACACAAAAATTAGAAGCATCATTGTTAGACCAGCTAAGCCCCTAGGCAATAGATGAACTCAAGGATTTCCTAAAGCAGGTACAAAATGTGCTTCCTTTGGCACCAACTACCCCTGCTGGAACCTCAAATACAGTAGAACAACAATAGTCCATAGATATTGCTACTCCCATTATATCATTGACACCTCTACAATCTAGCTTCGAAAATCCTAATTTTGAATTTTTTTTTGTAGATGATCTTACCCCCATCCTTCGGATTTCATTTTTAGTAGAAAACGAAAATCCATCGTGAAAATGGAATCACACCACAAATATGGGGAGATAATTAAAAGACAGTGGATGGTGTATGATGAGAATGAGAGAGATGATCCAGAATTTGCAAAGGAAGTTCCAGGTTTGTTAGGTGCTTTTGACATTGCCAATCAATGGTCTATGGAAAATTTGGTTGAAAAACTATGACATAAGTGCCTATTGGTAGAGCACTTGTAAAGTCAGATACATGCCATGGAACAGACTATCAAGAACAGGATGATTCAAGACTTCTAGCAAAATAGAGCTCGTGATCGAAAACAAATCCAATAGCTTTAGGCCAACCTTGAGGAGCTCCATTAGAGTTCAAAAACCAACCAAGGAATGGTCACTCAGTGTGATGAATTGATAGAACAATTACAAGATATACTATACCTAACCGAAGGTACCTCGATAGATATCTTGGCCTTCCAAACTCAAGCAATGGAAATAAATGAGAAGATGGAAAATGCCTAGCATGAATTTTTTCTGAAGGTATATTCCATCCAAAAGTGCTACCAGGAAATAGACCTTTCTATGAAGGAAATCTATGTCAAGGAAAGAGAATCTCTCTCAGCCCGAGCTAAGTTTCAAGAAGCCATCATATTGGTGCATAAAGATAATGTCCCTGATTTTCCTCTGCTCTCTCCTTCTAAACAATTAAGAGGTGATATGGCTCGAAAGGTCTGGGAAAAAAATTGGGAAGAGAGAAAAATATTTTCCAGAAGGTAAAGGATGCTTTCCTGGAAGCATTTTCATCATTATACAAGAAGCTAATTGATTTTGAGGGAATTAATATCTCAAAATCCCTGTGGCAAATTGATATAGAAATGAACCAATAGAATTCCAGAAAGAGAAAAGAAGAAACTCTGGAAGCCATTCAGGAAATGGGGCAGATTGATCTTCTTTAAATCAATAAATGGCTAGTGATTCTAAGCTCACAGGTTCAGGCCACAACTCAAGAAGTGAAAAGGATCCAAGAAAAGTTTCCTCAAGTAGAAAGGAAATTATTCACTTTCGAGGTAAATGAAACAATTGAGCCCTCAAGGTTCGCAGTGGAATTATTGGATAGATGAAACCAATGTATTGAACATGGAAAATAAATCATAGCTAGGAGCAAGTAAGAAAACATCCACAATGCCCTTTCCTTTTTCCCTCCCTAACTTTCACCTTCCTATAGCCACTTATCTCATTCACTCACATTCTAATTTCTACTTATCCCTAATTCTTCATCATACACTTGTTCCATTATCATTCTTTCCACAAACAATTACTTTTTCATGTTCCCGTTATGCATTCCTTGACCAACAATGCAATTCTACTCATCCTATTATCCTTACTCCCTGTTCTCAACAATGACTCATTGCATTGTTTAACATATATGGAGGGACAGATGATAACAAAAATAAAACGACCAAGACAATATGTTGAATTATTAAAGTGGCATGTATGACATCTATGTTCATCCTAAAGGATTAAGAAAAATAGGTGTTTCTGCTAGCGGATGAAGAGAAAGAGGAGAACACCAACAAAGCTCATAAAATTTTTACATTATGTTGTCTTATTCAGATATATGCTATTTTAATTAAATATTGTAAGAATTCCAACCATTTTGAGTTCTAACATATTTTGCTTAAGTACATAGATTCAAGATCTATCCAGGGCAGCTTCTTGTCGGATGTAATAGAGAAGACTCTCATTTTTGGAGTATTAATACAAGTGTCGACATAGATTCTAATTTTCATTTAGTTTGAGTTATGTGTTTCCTCTGTATTTTCATTTATCTGAATTTCTTTATGTAATTCCTTGAAAAGCGATAGATCGTAATTTAGTATTACAACTACTGTGATCATATTATATCAGCAATTCATTAGGTAAGCAATGCTTCCTCTGTATTTACTATAAGTAAAGAAATACCTACAAGATGCTTGAATTAATGCATTTCATATTCTATTCAAGGGTGTGCTCTCTACTTTTCTTCCACTGCAAACAAGGAGAGACTCATCTACAATTTATTCCTATCTTTGTTTAATAGTTTGTAACTTTCCTTCACACCATTTTATATTATAATTGTGACTCAAACAACGGAATACAACCTCTATACTCTCCTATTATTAATTTCATTTAAGGATCATTTATTATATAACTAAAGGTAGGAAAAACACTCATTTTAAAACATTCTCTTTAAGAACTCCTGCTTCCTGACATTACTCTTTATGCCTTAGGATTATTCTCGGGAACAACAGAGTGTATTCCATCTTTGCTGGTGAGGACAACACTACCTTGGAACAAATCGACTTAGAGGATGGGATGTGGCATATGCACTTCGATGGTTCATGCTCCAATGAAGGAAACAAAGATGGTATTATATTGTACTCTCATGTGGGTAAGATCCATAAATTTTCTTATAGGTTAGAGTTTTCTTTCACAAACAATGTCACTAAATTTGAAGCGCTGCTGCTAGGCATTGAAAATCCCTATAATCTGGATTATGGTCACCTTACAATTTTTGGGGATTTTGAACTTATTGTAAACCTTGTCCGTAAGATATAATCTCCTAGTAAAAAGTTAATGAAATGTTACACCCAAAATGTTTGGGAACTTATCTTGAACTTACTATCTTTCAACATTGGTCATGTTAAAATGTAATTGAACTCAATGGATAATAGGTTAGCTATTTTTGCAGCCTCTCCTACTCGACAATTTCTGCTACAAAGACCTGATTGTACCTTTAAATATATGTATCGTCGACACATACCTAAAAATATAGTGTCATGGAAGGTCTTCCCTAGTGATGAAAACATCTATTCTTTAATTTAAAATGAACCTTATAAGCCTAAGGAAATTATATCGATGGAAGATAACAAAATTCCTAAAGGCTTGGCTCCGCTAGAAAGTTCATTTTCATCCAGTGATGTAGGAAACAAAGAGAAACATAAAGAGTAGGAGTCGAAAAGGAAAGTGTTTGAAACAATTTCCTTGAACATTGGAACACCCGAGTCTCCAAACAATGTTAAAATAGGTGCCCAATGTTCTGATGAATAAAATTGAAGTTCACTAATCTGCTAGGTGAATTTCAAGATGTTTTTTCTTGGTATTATGAGGATCTTCGTGGTTTTGATCCTTCTCTTATACAACATGCCATTCCTATCAAGGAGAGCATAAAAATAGTTAGGCAAAAACAAAGACCCATTAACCCTGCACTGGAAGTAACTATTCAAAAGGAGTTGGAAAAACTCCTGAAGGAGGGGATTATTTTCCTGATTAAGTATTATGAGTGGGTTTCCAATTTGGTTTTCGTTCGGAAAACAACTGGTCAAATAAGATTATGTGTAGATTTTTGTGCATTGAATGGGGCTAGTATAAAATATCACTTTCCTCTCCCTAATATGGAAATGATTTTGCAGCAAGTTGCACAGTCACAGATGATGTCCTTACTTGATGGTTTTTCTGGTTACAATCAAATCAAGGTAAAAAGGGAAGAAAAATATAAACCACTTTTATTACTCATTGGGGAACATTTTCTTATGAATGTATGCCTTTTGGCTTATTGAATTCAAGTGTCACTTTTCAAAGAGCTATGCAAACAGATTTTGACGATTTGATCGAAAAGATTATTCAGATCTATCTTGATGACTTAGCTTTGTATCTATCCTTGATCGAAAACATTATTCAGATCGATCAGATCAGTTTGGTCATCTTAAAAGAGTTCTCACGTGATGCAGGAAATTTGGCATTTCACTAAATCCTTCTAAGTCTATTTTCAGTGTTACTAGGGGAAATATACTTGGACACATTGTCTCTGATTCAGGAATAAGCATTGATCCTGAAAGGATTGTTGCTATCCTAAATATGCCTACTCCCACTTCCAAGAAGGAGGTTCAAGATTTCATGGGTATTATTAAATTCATTCATAGGTTTGTTCCTGATTTTGATATAATGGTCAAGCCAATTCGTAATCTTCTTAAGCAAGATCGTTCTTTTTCTTGGACAGATGATGTCGAAAATTCTTTTGTAGGGATCAATTAAGCAATTAGTTGTGCACCGGTTTTGGCGAATCCAGATTTTGAGAAAGAATTTATGATAAATACTAATGCCACAGAGGAAGCAGTTTTTGTATTTCTCATGGAAGTTGATGACCAAGGTAATGGAAAACCAATGTCTTACATGAATCAAAGCTTGTCTGATGATGAGTTTAAATATTCTTTCATTGAAAATCATGCTTTCTCTCTTGTTAAAGTTACTAAAAGTTTCTCCACTTCATCTTAGGTACACGTTGGTAAAAGTCCCTTTAACCACGATCAAGTTTTTCTCTCACAGACTTATCTTTCAAGGAATCTTGCAAATTGGCTTGCCAAGATCTAGAAGCATGATTTAACTATTGTGACTTCTAACACCATCAAGGGATGCGACTTATCCCTTCACTTAGATCAACATGCTAAAAATAGTGAAGAATTTGATGAACAAGATAACTCTCTATCAACATTGCTTTACATTGACAATCAAATCCTTCCTGTGTCAGAACATCCTTGGTATAAAAGATTGGTTTACTATTTGAAAAATCAAAGATCTCCAGATAACTTAGATACTCAACAAAGAAGAAGGATATGTCTCGAATGTACTAAATATATCATTATAGGAGACTTATTTTTAAGAAGATCTGTCGATGGTATGTTTCTTCACTATGTAAACAATGAAGAAGCACAAAAATTGTTGCAAGAAACTCATGGTTCTTCAAATTTTGTTATTCATATAGGAGGTCATTTTTCTGCTAAAACCACTACTTTTAAGATTATTAGAAAAGGATACTATTGGCCTTCAATCTTTTGTGATTCTTATGTTTTTTTGAGATCTTGTGACAAGTGCTAGAAATTTGTTGGGAAAGAGCTCCTTTCAACGATGCCTTTACAACCTATCCTCCCAGACTTCCCTTTTTCAAAATGGGGTTTCAAATTTATTGGTCTTATTAATCCTCCATCTTCAGCAGGACAAGTCGTTATCTTGAAAGCCATAGAATTTTTTTAAAAAGGGGCTAAACTTGTCCCTCTTAAACATTCATAGGATGAGCAGGTGATTTCTATCTTTGAAAATAATATATTTTCCAGATTTGGCCTTCCTTTGGAAATTATTACAGACAATGGTCCCTGTTTTATTTTTTCTAAGTTGACCCAATTTCTAGCTAAGTTGGGCATTAAAAATTTGACCTCATCAGCTTATTACCCCCAAGGAAATGAGTAGGACAAGTCTACCAATAAGAATCTGGTAATAATTATCAAAAGGCTCATCGAAGATAGTCCCCGTTAATGGCACACTCTACTCACTTATTCCCTTTGGGTAGATCAAACTACCACCAAGGTGAGAACTGGTTGTGCTCATTTCCATCTTGTTTATGGTCAAGAAGCCATTATGTCTAATGAGATAGAAATTTCCTCCTTAAGGTTAATGCTACAGGTCAAAGAATTAAATTCTTCTAATGTTTCTCAAAGAATGAATGCACTTTTGTCTTTAGAGGAGAAAATGACGTTTGCCTTGGATAATATAAAGAGAATACAACATATTGTTAAAAAAATATTTCAACTAGAGTTTTCAAGATGTCAAATTTAAAGTCAATGAGAAGGTACTATTGGGGGATTCAGCTCATGCTGATAAAGGGAGGCATTCAAAGTTTCAAAAATTATGGCTAGGTTCCTTTAAGATCACTTTTGTTCTAGGCACAAATTATTACATCCCAAAGGACTTACAAGAGCGACTATTTTCCTACAACAATAATGGTTCCCACTTAAAAAATTATGTGGAACCAACTTGAAGAGTTTAACGTTGTTTATAATGTTTCTGTATTATAGTAGTTTTCATCTCTTCTTTTACATTAGTAGTTTTTCATTTGTACTTTTTCATTTATAGTTTTCCATTTCTTCTATTTCATTTTCTATCATTTCATTTTTGCTATTTCAATTTTGTTGTTTCATTTCTGCTATGAAATTTCTTTCTTTTTGTTCTTTTCGACTTCATTTTTTTTGTCAAAATAAAATGTTGGGTCAGTTTTGCCACAACAACGCTTCTGCAAAGTATTGTTAATCAATAACAATCAATATTACACAACTGTCATGATGTTCCCCTTGAAGGCATCATTGAAATTGTTATCTTCTTTCACTGTTGTTTTAAGAGATAGTTGATTTTATCCTGCTTCTGCTTTCATTTTCTTCATCCATTTCGAGATTCAAAAGAGCAAGTTCAGAAAAAAAAAAATCCTTGAAGTCAAGAAACTTTTTTAGTTGAATGACTATGCTTATAGGGATAAACCCCCTCATACTTAACACTTTCCATGAGTTATTCCAGAATTCCTGGTCATTATTCCCTTAAATCCGCTCACTTCCCCCTGATTGCATAATCATTCTGGTTATATCTTCTTGATTTGATGTTACTTGGTCTGCGAAATCATACATTTTGAGTTCTCAATCTGTTGGAAACATAGTTCCTTATGGATTCACCAATTTGTTGACGATTAAAATCGTAACGATGAAATCCTCCCACAAAGTATTGCAAAATCACTATTATTTAACTATGCTAATAATATAATACTAGTAGGTGGGACCCCCTTGTATACTAGAGGCACAATGATAGACATATTATACATGCTTTGCTGCTGTTTTTTATGCTTCTTACACAGTCCTACCTTTTGGACAATGCAGTCTTGGTTTCATTTGACATGATAATATGTGGATGATGCAATTTTGTGGAATTCTTTTTGTGATACAAAACAATTTTACAGTTATGAGGATCATGTTATTTACATTTTCTATGATTTAACCTTGTCACTAATCCTTATGATCGATTACCTAGCCACATATATGAAATAGATATTTTAATGGTAGCATGATCAAAACAAAGAAAAATGATTATGAAAAGATTCTAATGTATAACAAAGGGAAAGAATTTATATGTTTGAGCTATGATAAAGGACTATATGCAAGTTTGAATTGAAAATTTAAGGGATGTTAGTGTTATTCCTAACTATTATACTATTGTTGGCTAGTGGACTATGCGAATTTCATTAGATTTGAATGGATGCACATATAACATTTTAATATGTATTATGGCATGGAGTTATGGAGAGGGTTAATGTGAAAATGATATTGGGTGGCGCACTATGCAATGGATACCGTCGCATATTTCACGATGGTTTGGCATTGAATACTCATTGGTTATATGCTTTAATTTTTAGTGAATGTGATGCTTATTGGGTTATCTCGTAATTCAAATTGAATGGGCCAGGTGATGGAAGAAACATGAGTTTACTGCATGTCACTCCATAATTTCCCTATCGCCCGTCACCCTAGCATTGTGCCATTGTTTCATTTTTTTCTATGTTGGTTGTGAAGCTTCGTATTTTTAGGCTCTTTAAAGAAAGAAGGCTCGACCAACTCGCCATTTAATAATTTTTCCACAAGTATGATTCTTTTTCTCTCCATCCATGAGGTATTCTCTATTGTATGAACAAATGATGGCTCAGTTGTTGGAAGATTGGTTGTTGTCATTGATGTCAACCCTATTCATGGGTTTTGGACCGCAAGATTGATGAAGGTATTTGGACATGAAGGAA
>CBVK0100189076.1:0-14080 GCA_900067695.1 Picea abies
TGATTACAACTTAGGGAAAGAGTCATGTCCTGTCCTATTTTGTTCTAGATCCAGGTAGATCTAGGGAGATCTGTTAGTGTTTGCACTAGGGATGATTTTAGGGGATAAATTTTGCTCATGGGCTAATTTTCCAAGCTTTTTCCCAAAAAAAGATTCGCTATTCTAAAAATAATTCTCCCATATTCTATAGGATAAAATTATTTTACCTTAAAAATCACCAAAATTTTATACAAACTATATAAAATCCTTAGAAATTTGAATATTTTTACAAAAATATCGCCAAACATTTATAGTTGGCATATGAAGGTTTAGTAAGATTCGCCAAGGTTTCCACATTTTAAAATAAATTTCCATCCTTAAAATCATCCCTGGTTCGCACCTTCCGATTAGTCTGATAACAAAATTGGTGACCATACTGGGCATGCAACCCAATTTTGGTGGTTTTTTCTTGGCCATTTTCTCTTCACTTACCATTTTTCATTTCCATCAATCTCTGAGTCTTGAGGAGACCCTGATAGACTCCCTGGGTCCAGAAGTTCCTTCAAAAACTTTGTCCTTTTTCCAAATTTTTCTTAGTTTTAGGCCTTCTCGCACTGCACCCTTCTGTAGCCTACAAGAACCACTAGAGTTCGCACTCTTCTGTTCAGTCCAGTGCGAACCTCTCACACTCTGCTTGTGACCAGCCTACGAGAATCCTTCATTCTCGCACTGTACACCACTGCTAGCCTACGAACCCATTTGAAATTTTTTTGGATTAAGTTTTTTTGTATCTTTAGATGCCCAGATTTGTATGTGTATCGGAAAAGAACTTTTTTGGCCAGTGATTTATTGTTTCTTGACTTCGGATTTTGTGAATGATTAGTCTTCGGAAATCGAAAGCTCTTCTTGTTCATTTTTTCTCAACTGTTACCTCTTGACCTTTTCTTAACAAGGATATAATCTCTGGTTTTGAAATCCGAGTGCTTGTTTGGTTTGGAGCCGGTGATCGGTTTAAGAGTTGGGATTAATTGTCTTTCTCAATTGCTCATTACTTGGAAAATCGTTGCCCACATGCATTTGAAGAGACTAGTCTTGTCTTCTTGTTATTTTTGTCTTCATTGAAAGATTGGTTTGGGTTTTTGTTGTATATTGATTTTCATCACTTGGTGGTTTTTTTTAGTTCCACCACTGTTGTGTGGTTTCTACTGAAAATTAAAAAACATTTTTCTTTTTAAGCAATTTTTTATTTCAAAAATATTGGCATTCAATTGTTGAAATAGAACAAATAGATAATTTGTATTATTCATGATTCGTTGATGTTGCATTCCAAAGAATATCATATATCGTAGTTCAAGTTGTTCCAAAAAACTCCTCTTTCCCTCCTGTAAATAGGATTTATCGAACAAAAAATTGGTATCATTCATTCCTATCTATGCATTGTTGGGTCAGAGTCTCACACAACATCGGTTTCATTTCCATCTCCTTTGAGTAACAACAACCTTTAATAATATTGCGCAATTTTTAAAATTTAACTAGTAACTCTTTTCTAGGACTCTATTACACCAACATTAGCTAGGCTAGAGCTTTGGAATAGGCAGTGAGATACACTCTCCAAAGAAAAAAACACACAATAGCATCTTGTGGTAAGGAGTGTCAAATTCCATTTGCAACATTTTGTTCTGGGAAGCCCTTCTCACACAAGGGTCAAACCGGAGGTCGCATTGAGATTGACAGAGTTACTCACCCTTCTTTATTGATATCAGTGTAGAGATTGCACGTATTATGGGGGTCACTTGAAGGTATACCCACCATGATGAGTGGAAGCCTCTCAAGCTGATTTCGGGCTAGATACCCTGCCTTTGCGTGTGGATCGGACTGTTGACTGTTCCCCCAGGATTTATTGTTGTTGGTGGTAACCTTAGTGGCCTATCTAATTAGGGTCTTACACAAGGTGACTATGAAGGGGCAAGTCTTCACGGTACCTGGAATCGATGTTGGCCAAACTCACTCGGGCTCCTTGGAAGGTATACCCACGATTATGTGTGGAAGCTTGCACTAGGGTGTAAGTCCGTTAAGCATGTAACTTTTCCACCCTATCCCAACCCCTTCTCATCTCGTCGTTGTGACGTTGGATTTCATCACCAACTAGTGACTTCGGAATTAGAAGGTCTTGTTTTCTTGGTTTTGCTTCCTATATTTTTACCAGCACATGTTGTTTGTTTACCCAAGTTGACCATATAATTTTCTTCGTAAGTTTTTAACTCGATCATAATTGACCCTCCACATCGTTCATGTAGAATGCAAGGCTTACCCCCAGAAAATCTGGAAGGTTCTCAACCCTTTCCTACCAACTCACCAAAGGACTCTCCTCAACAGAGTGAAGTCCAAGACATTGCCACTCCACAAGTGGAAAGAACTGACTCTCTAGAATGGTTTTAAATTACTAATTCTCAAGAGGAATTTTGACTTCATCTCGACTCTGAGAGAAGCATTGTACAAGTCAATTCTTTCGAAGACTTAGTTGTTCAGTCTTCTGGATCACTGATTGGACCTTTCCTAGGACCTGAGGGTCAAGATCCTTTTTGGACTACTAGCATTTTTAGACAGGATCTCTTTGGCTCAGGAGCAGGCATTGATATCACTATCTCACCCAAGATACCCGAAGCATCTGATCCAGATGCAGTACCTTTTACTACTGCTTATTATTTTCTTGGTACAGAAGCTCCGCGAGCTGACCACATCTTGACTCTACCTTTACAAATGGTCCATTATATAGATTCTACAAGTCTTCACACCAGGATTACCGTGGCTAGCCAAGCCCCCATTGGCACATCGCTTTCGCCTAGACTCACCCCGACACTTCCAGATACCATGCGTTGAATGCCTCTATTTCCGCTCCTACACAAATCTCCTCCGGGACTCCTGGCAGTTCCACTCCTTCTGGGCACCATCCTCTTGGTTTCATTCCAACACTTTCACCTCCCCCTTTCAGAGGACCTTTTCCATCCTCTATTAGAGGCATTGATCCTAGTGGCACCATTCTGTCATTCACACCAAATTACCAGATTCCTGTTGGTGGACAATTTCACCAAGGAGGCCCAACTCAACCCCCCCTTGCAGGGAAAATCCCAATTGGGACACAACCCCCAATTGGAGGACAACCCCCACCGACCCCACCCTATGGAAAAAACATACCTCCATCTTTGGCCCAATATTGGAATCATCTTATACAACATAACCCTCACCCAACTGGGGGGCAATGACCTCTGGCTAGCTCCGTCATACCCCCTGGTACGGGCCAACCCTATCCAGGTATGTCTAATCCTATTTGGGGATCAATTGCTCAAACCCACACCCCCATTTAAGGGTACAACCCTATGAGTTATTTGCCTCCACACCAACCACCGAATCTGCTCGGATCCTTGCATTATATGCAGACTGCTTATGGTCCCACTGGTTTGCCGACGAGACTCCCTCCCCAAAGTCACCAGTACCCACATGTGAATAGACAGTTACCTTTCTTATCCACCCTGGACCTCCTGGATCTGTTGAGGATTTTAAATGATCTGATTCGTCACTCTCCCCAATGGCCCACCATACTAGCCAAACTACCATCTGACATCCCTAAATTCTATGACAAACTGGGAGAGGACCCGAACAATCATGTAATGAATTTTCACCTTTGGTGCTCATCCAACTCCTTGATGGATGACTCTATTCGTTTACACCTTTTTTAGCGAACCCTCATGGGCTCTGCCGCGAAGTGGTATGTAGAATTACCACGGGGTTTCTTCGCCAACTTCAACACCCTCACTATGGCTTTCCTCACCCACTACTAGTTACCGATCTGCTATGAAACAGGTACCGAGATTTTGAGTTCTTTCAAACAAACCAAAGCCACTCATATCTCCGATCACATTCATGAGTGGCGACGGAGACGACGTCTCATCAAACTCGAACTTTCCGAATAGTTGCTGGCATAGTGGTTCACAAAATCATTTTTGAATGACATCGGTCGTGACATCGCCATGGGTGGAGTTGTCACGGAAGAACAGGCCATTAGTCATGCTCAATATCTCGACTTCTTTTACTCACAAATAGGTACTCTTTACGACTTACTCCCTGATGCACCTCTTCCTTCTACTTCCACCACTTCAACTACTCCTGTCGCTTCTCATGTAGCCGACAGTGTGTTTGGCACTTTCCATGCCCAACCTCATTCCATCCAAACCTCTAGCAACAACCCAAAACCCATTTCTTCTAATGTTCACAATGCTCCGTCTCCTACCCCTCCCACTGACAAGACTTCTGAGGTAAATGCTATTCAATCTACCCCCACCGGTAAAAACAAATCCAGAAAGGGAAAGGGTAAGAATAAGGAGGACAAAAATAATTCACAAGTAGAGAGAACCAAAACACCACCTGTTGATGATAGGGATAAGCACAAACCTCGATACCCTTGTCTTATCTGTGGTGATGATCACTACACTAAGGATTTTCCATGACGATCCGAGGTTACTAAGTTCCTTCAAGGGACCATGAAACCACCCACTTCGACCGTATTGTCACAACCCTTCCCTTCTCAACAACAAGCCCAATTGGTCATTCACGACCAACCTTCCCCATCCCACCACCCCATGTTCCACATCCGTCTATCAACTCGATCAACATGATCTCCACCTCTATTCACGAAACCCCTGCGTCTCACGACCCATGGATGGTACCCAACCCCGACGATCATCTTCATTACGATGACGAAATGCCTTTGAGTCCGATCGAATCTTCCTATCAGGACATTCAATCGACAACCCCTTCTACCCCTTCTCTTGGTGATTTATCTCAAGATCCTTTCCGCATCATTTTTCCCATGGACGAGATTATTATGTCTATTATGGAAGACACCCCCTGGGACGATGGACATCATGATTCCATCCTCTTCATAGAACAACACACCATCGAGAGCTACCAACAGATCTCAACCCCGTCGACCGTTGTCATCATTTCTACCATTCCTGAGTCTACACATGATGTGTTTTCTGAAGGGAACTTAAGTAATATCTCACCCACCATCCCCCTCGACATATCCATAAAACCTGGAATTGTCGAAAATGTGCATATCGGAGCTTCGTGTTCCCCTGACGAAATTGTCACCTACAAGTCACTTTTCAAATAATTTCGTGACGTCTTCACCTGGAGCTATGAAGAATTCCAGGTATTGACCCCGACATTGTGATACATGAGTTTAAGACATACCCAGACGCTAAACCCATCCGACAATGCCTTCATTCGGTCCACCCACGTAAAGTGGCCACTATCAAGCTTGAAGTCGAGAAACTTCTCAAAGCCGGCTTTATTTTCCCGGTGGCTCTCACTGACTGGGTTTCCAATCTTGTCCCGATCGACAAGAAACAAGGCATAATCTGCGTGTGCATTGATTATAGGGATATTAACAAAGCATGTCCTAAAGACAACTTTCCTACCCCCTTCGTTGACCAGATCGTCGACGATTGTGCCAGAAGTGAAATCTTCTCTCTGATGGATGGTTTCTCTGGATATAATTAAATCAATATCGTTCCCATGGACCAACACAAAACCTCTTTTATTTGTCCTTGGGGCACTTTTGCCTATCGAAAACTTCCTTTCGATCTAAAAATGCTGGCGCAACTTTTCAGCGCGCTATGTCTTATGTCTTCCATGATATCAAGCACATCGTGTAGCCATATCTCGACGACTTACCTACTCATTCCATGCGTCGTGTAGATCATCCAATACACCTTTGATTCATTTTCCTCCGATGTCAGTTTTACCATATCCGCTTGAATCCTCACAAATGCGTTTTTTGCATAGAATCTAACCGACTTCTAGGATTTATTGTTTCACATCAAGGGATCATGGTAGATCCTTTGAAGGTCGAGGCGATTCTCAATCTCCCTCCTCCTTCTTCGCTTCTCCAGTTATGAAGTTTGTAAGGGAAAACAAACTTTCTTCATCGTTTCATCCCGACCTATGCCAAGCTAAATCTTGGATGTACGCGACTACTCAAAAAGGGGTCTGAGTTCTTATGGGATACCATTGCCAACAAATATTTTGAAGCTTTGAAATTGTCCTTGACATGTACTCCGCTTCTCTTCCCACCTGATTACAAACACGATTATTTCCTCTACCTCGCAGCCTCGGATTACACCATCACTATGGTTCTCATCCAGGAGGATGATTCTCATGACGAGCATGTCATCTATTACTTGAGTCAAAGGCTAGCGCCTACCGATTAGTCCGATAACACTATGGGTTGGGTCACTCAAATGGAGCATTATTTTTCTCTGCATGATATTACTGATGAGCTGACCAAACTTTGCTATAGTGTCCTCTATATATATCTTGAATGATGGAAATGGTGGCAATGGCGTAAAAATTCACGTCAGCGGTATATTGCATGGACCCAGTTTGTTGTAGAGCTCTATGACCACTTTGACACTGATACCCACTATCTCGGTTGTTTGACCAAGTTGAAATAGTCAGGCACAGTGGAAGACTTTATAACTACTTTTGAGCATTTAGCCTTTCGAAGCGAGGGTATGTCGGATGCTTTCTTTCGTAAATGCTTTATCGATGGACTAAAGGATGAAATCTGATCCCAGTTTCTCATGGCCCACCCTCAAACTTGGTTGGAAGCTACTAAAAGTGCTGAAGAGGCCCAACAAGTTGTTTTTTCCCAAAACAAAAAACCCTCTTTTGTTCCTCGCCCTCGACCCACTAATCCTAACCCCCCTATCACTCCCCTCAAGGTCCATAAATTAAATAGGGATGCAATGGTTGAGCGCCAACTAAAGGGACTTTGCTATAATTATGATGAAAAATATTTTCCGGGGCACAAGTCTAAGGAAAAAAAACTTTTTATGGCCATTTCTGAAGATGTTCCTGACGAAGATGTGATAGTTCCACTTGTTGAAGAGCTCTCCCTTCCCGATGCTACCCCAGAGCCCACTAACCCATATGAAATTGAACCACTCATTTCCTTGCATGCCCTCACTGGATTCTCTGCTCCACAAATCCTCAATCCCATTGGATATATTAAGAATAGGAAGGTCATCATCCTTGTTGACAGTGGTAACACTCACAATTTTATTCATCATCGCATTGCCTAGAAAACCAATTACTATATTTGTGCTGTCAATAATTTTCAAATCATGATAGCCAATAGTGGGTCTATGAAATGTGGTGGGCATTGTGAAAATATACGTCTTCAAATTGGACATTATCAGCTGAAATATCAATGTTTTCCATTGAAATGGGAGGTTGTGACAATGTGCTAGGTGGTGAATGGTTACACACTTTGGGTCCCATTCTTATGGATTTTAAGGAATTATCCATACAATTCCAACAGGAGGGACAAAGGTATCACTTCCAAGGTCTCACAGTTGGTTCTCCTGAGATCATCAGTTCCCATCGCCTGGAAAATATCGTCAAGAAAGGCCACTCCGGTATTATTTCTCAACTCCATTCTATTCATGCAGTTGAGACACCCTTTGTGCATCCTAACCTCCAAGATATTCTCTAAAAACCAAGTTGTTTTTTCCACTCCTTAGGGACTTCCACTTTCTCATGGTGTTCATGATCATTCCATACCCCTTTTTCCCTACAGTCTTCCTCCCAATGTTCACCCTTATCATCATCCCTTTTCCCAAAAGATTGAAATTGAGAAAATAGAGCAGGAATTGCTACAAGCGGGTGTTATCCGCCCTAGTACCAGCCCTTATTCTTCTCCTGTGGTCATGGTACGTAAGAAAGAAGGTACTTGGTGCATGTATCCTAACTTTTGTTCCCTCAATAAACTCACTATCAAGGACAAGTTTCCCATTCCTGTCATTGATGATCTCTTGGATGAGTTGAGTGGTGCTCAATATTTCACTAAACTTGATCTGCATTCTGGCTACCACCAGATATGTATGCAAGATGATGACACCCCCAAGACTACATTTCAAACTCATGAGGGTCACTATGAGTTCTTGGTTATGCCCCCTCCACCTTCAAAATACTCACGAATCATGTATTCTGTCCTTTTCTTTGTCATTTTGTCTTAGTTTCCTTTGATGATATTCTCATCTATAGTAAAACTTGGCAATCCCATCTTGCCCATGTGAATCAAGTTCTTCATCTACTTTCTCAACATCAATTTTTCCTCAAACACTCTAAATGTTCCTTTGGCACCTCAGAAGTTGAGTACTTGGGTCATATTGTTGTCAAGGCTAGTCTCCGGGTGGATCCTAAGAAGATTAAAGCAATGCAAGATTGGCCTCACCCCAAGACTATCAAAATATTGCGTGGTTTTCTGTGTTTAACAAGATATTATCACATTTTTTTTCAAAATTATGAAAATATTGCGGCACCTCTCATTGCTCTACTTAAAAAGAATTCTTTCACTTGGACTCCCACAATTGATCTGGCCTTTCAAGCAATGAAGGCAGTTATGTGCACTACTTTGGTCTTGTCCTTTCTTGATTTCACAAAGACCTTTGTCCTGGAATGTGATGCCTCCGAGAGAGGAATTGGAGCATTCCTTATGCAATAGGGCAGACCTTTGGCCTTTACCAACAGACAATTGTCAGAATGCCATTTGGACCAATCAATCTATGAAAAGGAAATGTTGGCTATTTTGCATGCAATGGATCTCTGACGCCCTTATCTCTTGGGGCAATGTTTCCAAATTAAGATAGATTATCAAAGCCTCGAGTATTTTCTGGAGCAACGACCTTCCTCTCCAGAGCAATAAAAATGGGTAACTAATCTCTTTGGATATGATTATGAGATAATTTACAATAAAGGTAAAGAAAATGTGGTTGTTGGTGCTCTTTCTCAAAAATATGAAGATGAAGGGTCCCTGTTCTTCCTATCCATCATTGTACTATATTGGCTCCAAGATATTCACCAGGAATGGCTACAAGATCCTAAAATTTCACATCTAATCCAAAAATTGCAAGAAAATTCTCTAGTTTCTCTAGGGTACTCATGGCACAATGATGAGCTTTGCTACAAAGGTCATTTGTATTTAAGCAAATAGTCACAACTTAAATCCACAGTGCTTTCTAAGCTTCATGCTACTCCCACAGCTGGGCACTCAGGGTTTACCAAAACCTATGATAGGTTCAAACGTTCTTTTTTCTAGGATGGTATGAAAAAGGACGTTCACACTTTTGTGGCAGAATGTGATGTTTGTCAATGCAACAAAGGAGAAAAAATCAAATCCCCTGGCACAACTCCAACCACTTTCGATTCCACCTATTATTTGGAGGGACATCTCTATGGATGTCATTGTGGGATTACCTAAATCAGGTAATAAGTCAGTCATCATGGTGGTAGTTGATCATCTTTCCAAGTATGCTCATTTCTGTGCTCTTCAACATCCATTTACGACATCCACTGTGGCTCAAATTTTCATGGATCATATTTTCAAGCTTCATGGCATGCCTCATTCTATTGTTTTGATCAAGACCCCACTTTCACCAACAATTTTTTGCAAGAATTGTTCAGGCTACAGTGCACCCAATTGCATCTCAGCACCACCTATCATCCCCAGACTGATGGTCAAACTAAAGTTGTCAACAAGTTTTTGGAGACTTATTTGAGGTTTTTTTCCTTTGAAAGGAAAAATCAATGGGCTTAATGGTTACCATTAGCTGAATGGTGGTACAACACTTCTTACCATACAACTACTCGCATGACTCTTTTTGAAGCAGTATATGGACAAAGGCCACCTTCCATTCTCTCCTACATGCTAGGTGTCTCGAAGGTTCAGGCGATTGACCAAACACTTACAGTTCGAGAAGCTATTCTCTGTACCCTCAAAGAGAATTTGGTCATGGCTCAGAATCGTATGAAGCAATAAGCCGATCAAGGTCACTCAGAATGTCAATTTGTTGAAGGAGACCAGGTATTTCTTTGACTTCAACCTTATAAACAAACTTCACTCAAGGTCGAACATTGTCAGAAACTAGAGCCCAAATTTTATGGTCCTTATATAGTTCTCAAGCACGTGGGACATGTGGCCTATCAATCATCTTTGCCTAGTTATTCTAACCTCCATTCTATTTTCATGTCTCTTGCTTAAAGAAGTTGATTGGAACTAAGTGAAAAACTCAAACCATCCTTCCCGAGTTGGATGAAGAAGGATCTATCTGGTTGCATCCACAAGCAGTTTTGGACCAACGTGAGTGCCATCTTCATCAACACATCATCATGGAAGTGTTAGTCTAGTATAAATATACAACTCCCGCAGATGCCAACTAGGATCCAACTAATATTCTACAACAATTTCCTCATCTCAAGCCTTGAGGACAAGGCTGATTTTAAGGGGGAGGGGATGTTAGGGACCTAACCTACCTAAGCCCTCAAGTGGGTAGAATTATATATTTCCATGTAATAAAGGTCAATATTAATAAGGCCTAGTAATAAGGAGGAATAAGTCAATTGTAAGAAGACCTAATAGAAGCTTCGCTTATAGAAGGATCTTCCTCTAGATGGTTCTTTTGGATAGATAGATTTAGTATAAATAAGAGTAGAGGGTATGAGAAGTTTTGTCTTGGAAAATTATTGTAATAGATATTTTCTCTACTGGAGGTTTCCCCCTCGAAGAGGAAAGTGAACATTGTTTCCTATCAATAAAGGTATAGTTTTGGTGTTGTGGTTCCATATAATTTGTTGTTCCACTATTATCTCTGCAATATTTCTGTATTCTATTTCTATCTTGGTGTTATTCTCTGCATTATTTCTCTTTTATGCTAATATAATAGACTTGGTACCTTACATATGAGGAATAAAAACAATGCATAGAGAGATTGGAGAAAATACTTGAAGAAGTCTTACAAACAATTTCAGAGAGCATGCTAGTAGGAGAAATTAACACAGAAGAAAAGCTACAGAAAATAGCACAGACGATGGATGGGACAAGTAGGAGATAAGAGAATTGGTGGAGAAAATGACACCAACTACCTCACAAGATGTCATATCTGAATAAGAACAACATACCACAAAACAAACATATTAGATTGCACTGGAAGTCAATGAAATAACAGAAATTTATGAGAGGACCGCACAACTTTGGATAAGCCTAACAGAAGATGAAAGGATCCAATAGTTGGACCAGAAAGAAGAGAAGTTGAATACAACAGTTCATGATCTAAAGCAGAGGTAGAATACAATGCCCATCTTGGAAATACTGAGGGTCGCGTAGGGGATGAAAAATATGCAAGCATAAGCAAAGACAATCTAGGAGGAACGATAGATCAGATAGGCTAAGTTGGAGCCCCTGCAAGAGCAATAAAAAAATATGATAACAGAGATGGAAATAGAGAAAGACAACACAGAACATGCACACTTAGAAAGCATACAAGTGTTGAAGGAGCACGTTATAGTGCAGGTCGTGGAGACCCTCATAGAAAACAATGTGCAGATGAAGGTGAAAGGGGATGAACTAGCGAAGAAGTTCCAGGACCTATACAAATCAGTGCCGAAGGAACACACGACCTGAGTGGCTTGGGATGAACCACAGGTTAGTGTTGGGGGCCTGTTGGAGCAAGAAATTTTGGGAGTAAAGTGCAGTAAGCGAGGAAGAATGGACCAAAGGAAACAAGCGCAACCACAAGGAAAGAAAGAAAAGCAATGCGACAAAAGGACAAAGGAAACAACATGCGCCAAAAAATAAGGAAGATCAACGCAATGAATGGTTGGATCAAATACCAACTACGTGGAAGATAGTTAGAAAGTAGACAAGTGGAGTCCACTTAGAAATTAGGGTTTTTGTCAATGGAATGGTTTTAACCCATCTTTTGTACTATAAATAAAGGATGTAAGAGGCAGCTAGAGGGGTGAATATATGAATAACTCATATGCAAAGAGCCTATTTTGGAGAACCTTTTTGAGTCTTGAGTCTTTGGTATGTTCAATTTTGGTTATATAGCTGAGGAACTAGTGGAGATTTATGGAGTATAACTGAGGGTTAGGTTGCAAGTTGTGGATCTTGGTGCGACACTGGTCAACCTCACCATTCTTAAACCATATGATGTAATGCACATAGTGCTATTTTTATGAAGAATAATAAATAAAGTAGAATATCTTTGTGGACGTAGCCTGGGGGGGGGGGGGGGTGAACCACAGTAAAAATGTTGTCTTTATGTGTGATGTGTTCTTTTTACATGCTTTATAATGAATGAATGGTTAGATGAATGCATCTGTTAGGGTTTATTTACATCGTGCACTAAAATGAGTATGCATAATAGATGATATTGAATGAATAAAATGGTGGATCTGATGAATGTTAAGATAGAATGCATGTTAAAATAGAAGCATAAGTAAAAAAACATCCCCAATCCCTTCCATGACTGCAAACATCTGCATCCTAAAGTCACCCATAAGCCATCTCGAGTGAGATTGCGTTGTGCACTCTGTGCGTGGTGTAGCCTTCTAGTTTACTAGAAGGGCCGATGGTGAAAAGGGTTTTGTTAGAGAAATAAGGTAGAAATCGGGTCATCCCATACGTCCAACAACCCCTGAGACATAGATGAAACAAATAAACACCACCCACATAAGAAACAAAGTGAAAATTGAGACCAAGATCTCGAAACAGGGATGATCTAGCAACACAGGAGAGTCCACAAACCACATGGAGACCAGTGTTTTAGGAGGAAATAAATGAGGAATCCTCTTGCATTTAAAAACCTCATGAAATATTTTCTAGATTTCCCCTACCCCAATGATGATGAGGACAAGGTGACAACCCCACACAAAACACACCCCTGATTGAGAGAAAACAAAAACTGTCAATGGATTGGCTGGTAGAAATGACCATAATCAGAACCAACTTGATAGTAGGGGCTTATGAATATGAAAGACATTGAATAAAAAAGGTTTTAGATAGAGAGGCCATAGATTTTTCCTCCCAAAAATCACCCCCATCACCCAATAAGATTTATATATTCACCAAGCCAACCATTAGGTACTTAACAGAAAAAACCAAAACCAAAACAAAATCCAAAATACAAAATCATGAAGAAAATTACTAACCAAGGGATGCTAAACTTGCCTAGAACTATGTGAATCGAGCTCAAATCATCCAATTTTGGAGCATACTAGGGCCATGACTTGAGTTGTCTGGACTTCCTACCTCGCTGCATCAAATGGTATAAAAAATTCCATGCCAATTCCTTCCATAATTGAAAACCCACCATTACTCTACCCTCAACATTCACATAACCACCACCAACCCAACTCCTAATTCCAACCATAAAACTCTTGTATCGTCATAGTATCATTTGCGCAAAGCCGAAAGGACTAGATGGAACCATTCATCATGGTCTTTCTCGTCCATGTGGGAGAGGCCCTCTCTCCTTCACATGACACCCGATACGAGGATATAATATTAAATTTTATCAACCTAATCTTTTTTTTATATAATATTAAGACCCCAACATGCAACACTATTATCCTATGGAGACAAAACCTAACCGCCTAAAATAATCTACTCTTAGCAAATACCTTTAGGGCTTGAGCCACTAACTTGTTTTCTTATATTCAAAGAAAAGAAGCTCCTAGACAATGAATTTAGGTCATACTTTAGAACCAAAAAACAATTTCAACCTTCCACAATATTCCCAAAAATCCATTATCCCAACAAAACATCGTTGAAACTTGTTACCTTACAAGCATGTATTTTCTAAAAACAATAAACCTTAACTCTATACATAAATACATGATACTTCTTTTCTCAATCACAATTTTATCTCATTCCCCCAAAAAATAACTAAACAATATATGTTCATCTTAATACTCTTTCCTTTTTTATAAATATAATTTATATTTATATCAAAATTTGTCCTTATTCATTTTCAATTATATGGGTTTTCTTTAAGTGTCTCCCCCTAAGAGGGTTGCATCAAGTTTTGGTTGAATTTATTGAAATGTTTCTTTATGGTTGTTGGATTTAGTGTACCTTATTTTTTTTAATTTTTTTAATTTATTATTTATTTTTTTATTTTTTTTGAAATGTTTCCACCTTATTTTGTTGGCAAACCACACATTCTGCCACAAAACTTTGAACATTAGTTTTAAG
>CBVK0100189077.1:0-14080 GCA_900067695.1 Picea abies
GCTCTTCCGATCTCACTCACATTTCGTGAATCTGGAGATGAGGCATCTCGACTCTCCAAGTCGCGATCCCCAAAACGCCGAAAGGAGCTTGTCTGCACGTACTCTTCTCTCCAGCTCTTTGATGGTGTGACCACCGGCTGAGACCACGTGCTTATGCATAAAGCACTTTCACAATTTCACATTTCGTGAATCTGGAGATGACGCATCTCAACTCTCCAAGTCATGATCCCCGAAACCCCGAAATGGAGCTTATTAGAACTGACTCCTTCCCTTCTCATGACCATTGACGGTGACCATATGCTATGCCAAAAAGGCACTTCATGAGTTTATAAACTTCATCTGATCGACGATTGAAATCTCCATAGATCCAATGGTCTAGATCTTATCGCGATCTCGCATCTTGCAAGTTTGGAGGTTATGTTTCTTGCCTCTCCCAGTCGCGATAGGAGAAGCTCCAAGATGGAGCCGGATCAACGGTTCTGATCACACCTTGATCTAATGGTTGCGATTAAATCGCGATTTCGCATCTTGCGAGTTTTGTGGTTATGTTTCTTGCCTCTCCAAGTCATGAAAGGCGAAGCTCCGAGATGGAGCTCAGATCAACGGTCTAGAATAAACCTCGATCTGACGGTTGTGAATAAATCACGATTTCGCATATTGCAATTTTGGCGGTTATGTGTCTTGCCTCTCCAACTCACGATAGAAGAAGCTCCGAGATGGAGCTCTGATCAATGGTCCAGAAAAAACCTCAATCTGATGGCTGTGAATAAATCACGATTTCTCATATCGTGATTTCGGCAGTTCTGTATCTTGCCTCTCCAACTCGTGATAGGCGAAGCTCTGAGATGGAGCTCAGATCAATAGTCCAGAACAAACCTTGATCTGATGGCTGTGAATAAATCGCGATTTCGCATATCTCGATCTCGGCGGTTATGTATCTTGCCTCTCCAACTCGCGATAGGCGAAGCTTTGAGATGGAGCTCAGATCAACAGTCCAGAACAAACCTCGATCTGACGGCTGTGAATAAATCGTGATTTCGGCGGTTATGTATCTTGCCTCTCCAACTCGCGATAGGCGAAGCTCCAAGATAGTGTGGGATCAATGTTCCTGATCAACACTTGATCTGATGGTCATCGGGAATTGTAAATGAGATCCAACGACCAGAAATAATGCTTGTCCTCCCTAGCTTAGTTTGTTTCGCTTACTGTGATCTTGCCATCAATGATCTGCCAACAATCCTCTGCACTATCTCTTATGAGCTTATTCGAATATTCTCTGCAACGTCTTCTCATAATTCCAATCTATTACATACTTTCTGTACTCATGCCATCTTCATTGCTGTACTTGCCATCAATGACAAGCATTTGTTGTCTGTTAAATATTTTCCAGCACCTTATTCATATTCAATCACATTATTACACGATTTGGAATCCCATAGGCTATCATCACCGATCATGGTAGCCACTTTCGAAACTTTATGATGTCTGAGCTTATGAAAAAGTTGGGTCTTCAACATGAAAACTCAACCCCCTACTATCCACAGGCCAACGACCAAGTCAAAGCAATAAACAAAGTACTTATTACCATGCTTCGACGGATTATCGGAATCCACAAAAAGAGTTGGCACACGATGTTGTTCTCAGCATTGTGGGCCTATCAGACATCCATGAAGTCAACCACTAGGTTTACACCTTTCCAATTAGTGTACGGTTTAGAAGTTGTTCTACCAATTGAATGTGAAATTCCATCATTAAAACTAGTCGTCCAACTTCTCCCAAACACCTCTGCTAAAAAGGAACGTCTGTTGTATCTTACACAATTGGACGAAACCCATCGTGATGCCACCCTAGTTATTGAAACCAAGAAGAAACGTGCAAAAGCCCAATACAACAAACATGTCAAGCCATGTGTGTTTTCTGAAGGTGATCTAGTTCTCCTCTATGAATAAGATCGTGATTTGCTAGGAGCCGGAAAATTTGAGGCTATGTGGTGAGGCCCTTATATTGTTAAAAGAGTGTTGGAGAAAGGAGCATACGAGTTAGTAGATTACGATGGCATTTCTTTGAGTGAACCCAGAAATGGGATTTACTTAAAGAATTACTACGCTTAGCCTATATCTGCATAAGCACTTGTATTTTTACTGTATCATACTCTTCTGTGTTACTTTAGTGTGTTTCTTCTATTTGACTTTTACCCCTGACTACTTACCCTACATTGTGTTTGGTCTCTAGATGTCAGTGTTTTCACTACCTTACATTGGCTTCGCCAATGGTGCTAGCCATAGTACCCAGAATTTCACTTCTGCTGCTTGGGCAATTTATGCACCCTCAAACGAACTTATTTGTCTACAATGTGTTTGTCTCGGTCGAGCGACCAATAATATCGCGGAGTATAGTGCGGTCATCAAATTATTGACTAGTGCTATTTCACTTGGGATTCGTCGCTTCATTATATGACTTGATTTGCAGCTAGTAGTACTACAGTTAAACAATGTCTATACTATTCGAATCCCTACTCTATTACAGATATAGTTACGAATCCCCCTCTTGAAATGTCATTTCAATTATATTGAATATCAACACATTCCTAGATGTCTAAATACATTAACTGATGCTCTAGCTAATTATGTATTAGATAGACAATTGAGAAATTTGTAATTCCAATCACATTTCACATATTGTACAAAGAGCAGAGTAAACTGGTAAAAGTCTCATGTATATATATAATGATATAATGTTTACAAAAATCGTTTTCATCTGAAGATCAAAATATCAAAATATAGAGCCCATGGCCCCTACAAAATGGCATCATGGATGCCTCTCGCGATAGCATACTATTTCTTTCGCTACCCTACATAGTAACTGATTAAGTGAGTTGGATACGCCTACAGTATGGCGTTGATAAGGCCTCGGGATCTCCTCGATGGATATATCAAGGATGTCTACCGTTAAGCCTTCCAGGTTCTGCTCTATGGTATCATAATCCTCAGCATCCCATCCAACTACTACCCATGCCTCTCCTCGCCTCTGAATAGGAGAAGAGCCCGGGGGTCGATGTGGCCCTACATCTGCATGATCGAATTTTTTTTGATTAGTCTTTTGATCGGAAACACAAAAACATTAAATATTTTGAAACTCATAAAAACATTGTAAAAACACAAATTCCTTTCTTACCTAGATCTCCCCACTGAGATCCCTCAGGGAGAACCAAATCTGGATCACCCCGAAATTCTAGACCGGCATAAGCATAATCATCAATCATCAGGATTTGCAGTCCCAACCAATTGAAGAATGCATCATCATAATTCACAATCCGGCCTGCCACATGCCATGTCATTAGGTCACACCATCGTTTCATCTGTGGGTCTCTCGGGGATGGTATTCCCCATTCCACCTGCAGGCATAGGTGTGGAACTCTTTCTAGGAAGAAAGATACTAAAATGGACCCATAACCGAACTTTTTTAAGTACCCATTCTTACTTTTCGTGAGTTGAGTTTTCATGCTGCGTAGTACACCGTTACACCAATTGAATACTTGATGCTCCAAGCATTCAATAGCATATTGAAAGTAACTTTGGAGTGCCATGTGTGGAAAAGCACTCCCTGCCATCCATGCAATAGTAAAAAGGATGGTTCTGAGGGTCACATCTCTCACACGTCATATTGTTACTTTTCCTTTACGTCTATCAGCATCAGGTTCACAATGCCGATGAATGTACTCACTCATGGGAAATCCACCACCTCGACCACTTGTCAGAGTCACATGTGCCCCATGATGTGACAACCCGATCAGGAAATAAATATCCTCAATATCCAAAGAGAGGACATGAACACTCACATCAAACACTTGTTATTCTGAATCCCACATATGAGCCAGATATTCAAGTAATCTCGGTTGGGCTCTCATGCCCTGAACTTTGAATAATTTTAATAGACCACATTGCTGGAGGGAATTCACGGTCCTTGGATCATTTAAAGCCATGAGATCTTCTCCATGCTCATGCTCTCTCCATTCCAACATCTTTTCAAGCAAACACCTGCATGGGAAACAAAGAAGATCTTCAACACACCTTTTCAACATTTTTTGGGATTTTTGTTGAGTCAGCGTTCACTTTTCATTTTAGTTTTCCGATCGCCGCAATCAAACTTCAAGTACAGTGTGGAATTTATGCGAGTGTGCCTTAACGCACCTGTGGAAATCATTGATTTCCGTAGGGCCCGTTATAGGCCACTCTTGGCGGCCCCAACACACAACTAGCAGTCCCAAATCATCAAACAATCTTGATTTTTTACCATCAAAAACAAAAATTAATCTGTTGAAAAGATAGAATATGAGATGCTTACCTCTTTTACGTAATCCATTCGTTAAATGATCTCCTATGGCCTTCACAATCCGTCACCGAATTTGAGGTGAAAAACAAGGGTTTTAGGTAAGTTTTTGACCAAGTGAAAATAAAATGGTGAAAAAATAATTTTTGCTTCTATTTATTTCTTTTTTATCATTTTTTCTAATATTTTGTTTTATATAAATACATTTTAGTCAAAAACCCATTAACTCTAAAGGTCTTGTAAGTGTTTTTCTCCTTGCGAGAAGGAATTTAGGACCTTGGGCAGCGAATTATGGATAGTTTTTGTGATTTATTCTATTTTTCGTCACATGTACAATTACCTTTTAGGGTTTTTCAAAAAACCCTCAAGCACAGTCTTTGTTCGTTCTCAGGCTCGAAAACCAATGAGAATGTAACCGAGTATACTTTTGTCATCTTTTCGTACTCGTCATGGTAACATGAAAATAATGAAACCTATGGAGAATTCTTTAAGCTCTTTTCATGCTCCTTAAAAATGAAAAAGATTGTCGGGAAACCTTGTTCTTTTCACGCTCGTAAAAGTATTTGAAGAAGACATTTGATGGGCCATAGTTTATCACTTTTTCGGTCCTGTCGAACTATTTTACAAAAAAGGAACTGAGAGAGTTCTCTTTTAA
Source organism: Picea abies (assembly GCA_900067695.1). Taxonomy (NCBI): domain Eukaryota; kingdom Viridiplantae; phylum Streptophyta; class Pinopsida; order Pinales; family Pinaceae; genus Picea; species Picea abies. The sequence continues at coordinate 4,985 of CBVK0100189077.1, forward strand.
GTGTTTTTCTAGACTCTATAATCATGAAAAACCCTCGAGTTTTCTATCTTTGGACTCATTAAACAAACATCGATAGACCCATATGGGACCAAACCACTCCTTCTTAGGGTTCGTTAAATATACTCCGAAGGACTTGTCTGAAGGATGAGCTTAAATTGACAAGCATATGTTATCCTCCTCAAGCTTGCGTAAAAATAAAGAGGTACTCGCCATAAATGGTGGGGGGGGAATTTGGGAAAAGAATGTGTCTTTGTATTTGTATTAATGGTAGAAAGCGTTTCTCTTGAACATGACACCCCTCTTCGTCATTTGAATCTAGGTTGGGTAATTCGTTTGTCTCTTGTCTGACCTTCTGCAAGTTCATATCTTGGGTCATCTTGGAGTCAACACTACCAAGATCATTGTCATGTCATTCATATGTTCAAGAGAAGTTCAATCAGAACCCTTTATCAAGTCGGCCATCTGCAGTTGTCCATTCTTACCATGTCGGCCTTCCCTATGTTAGTCCCAAGTCACATATGTATTTTTCTCTACCCTAAATATGTTACTTATTTCGTGTCATTGATGGGGGATACATCAAGGCCCTCCTGTGACGATTCTTTTCTTGTCAACTTCAGCTCATTATCCAAGAAAAAGACTTAGAAATTATTTAGTACCTTAGAACCTGCATGCCTCAATGGCAAGTTTCTTCGCTTTCGACAGTGGATTCACATCATTGATCCCTAATTGAGAAATTTTGTCAAGTGTTCAACTTCAACTCATTTATTAACACTTGTTGGATTGTACTGGAGTACCTTGGGGGTCATTGACATTATTGGTGATTTCCCTTGCACTTGTTAACAGTTTTCATCAATGACTGGTAATCAAGTGGTTTCTATTCGCGTTCAACTTCAACATCTGTAATCGCATGACTAAAATTGTAATAACAAAAGATGGATTGAAGACCCTATACTTCATCATTTTTTGCTCCAGGTTGTGAAGGAGTATTTGTGATTTGTTTTGACACATATATCCACCTTGTATGTCTCATGGCTATGTTCATACTTGAGTTTTCGATGCATGGATCCACAGTGTATTCCTAGTGGCTATGCAGAATCTTGTTGGCATGGATCCACGTTGTATAATTGGTGGCCATGACCTACATTTATGATTTCAATCATTTATGGTCTGAACATGGGAATGCCTTCTTCATACATGGTGTGATAGTGTACAGGTGCTTGATTGTTTGTGGGTTCCTGATTGGTGCGCCTTAGTTCATGAAACATACACACTTATTTTACAAAGTATTTTGACAGTCTTGAGTTCCAGCCTCATGCTTTGGGGGGCATTATGTTACACATTATTTTGGTCACCTTGATGATGATTACATAAACATGTGTCTAGGTTCCCAATACAATCTTTTGCCTGAGAAAAGAAACGTCTTTCCACTCTTGCAAGATGAAATTTTGAAAGGCTGCTGCAGGCTGATCCTTTTACATAGTGCGGAAATCCCTGATTTCTGCATGCTGCACTATAGCCAGCCTGCGAGATTTCCACAGGCTACTATATAGGAAGGTTGCGACGACGCTTTAAAACTAAAAGAGGAAAGAAGTTCTAGCAGCTTATAGAAGTGGAATCTTCTGGAAATATGAGGTGGCGTTTGTATGGTTACGATCCTACTGACTTCTCTAATTTGATGGGATCATCCTCATCTCTTTAACCAATTCATCTTCTCCTATATAATGATAGGCTTCTCATGGAAAATGTTAGAGGTACAAGCATAAAGAATAATAGAGATTGAAGAAAGAATAGGCTGAAGACTGTGTGAAGAATCCTATTTCAAGTCATGCTTGACGTCTGTATTCATCTATCAACCTTTTGAGAGAAATCTTCATGCAAATGTTAGAACAGATGTATGTGTGTGTCAGAACGAAGGGCCACTGAAAGGGAACTTGCGACATCAAGGCGATTCGGTTGTATCTTCTACCTTTTGTTAATATAATACAGTGGCATTTATCTTTCTCATTAAATGATTGATATTTTATTACATGATTCCTTCATCACATGTTTAGCTTGTCATTGAATTTCACTGTTGTTGCTTTCACGTTGGTTGATTTTTGTTATTACAGATATAATCTCATAGGAGCATTGGAGTAAGGCAGAATCAACAAACACATAAGGAAGCGATTCATAAGGTATGCTATCTATTCCTTCTTTAGTAGTTAAAATCAATGGTTGAAACCTAGGGAAAGTGTCGTGTTCCGTCTTGTTTTGTTCTAGATCCAGGTGGATATAGGGGGATTATTTCATTTCCACATCTACCGATTTACCCATTAACAATTGGCCAAAAAAAGGTGCTTTTTTAGAGTTTCTAACACTTTCATAAGATTTGAGATGTGCTCCTCAAAGGTAGTGCTACAAACCAATATATCATCCAAATAAAAAATAACAAATGAATCTACATAAGGGTGTAAAACATAATTCATTAGTCTCATAAATTTAGTTGTTGCATTTCATAAATTGAATGGCATAACCAACCACTCATACAAACCTTGCCTCGTCTTGAAGGAAGTACTCCAAGTATCTTCTTCTTTGACTCTTACCTAGTGGTATCCTATTTTCAAATCCATGTTCATGAAGTACTTCGCATGCTTCAACTGGTCCAACAAATCATTGATCCTTGGTAGAGGGTACCGATTCTTCAGTGTAATTTTGTTCAGTTCCATGTAATCGATAAACATTCTCCAAGTCCCATCCTTCTCAAGAACAATTATGATGGGTGTCCCACAAAGTGGGGTACTTGGTCGAATCGCACCCTACTCCAACAACTACTACAATTGCTTCTTCACTTCATTCGCTTCTAGAACAGGATGTCTATACATCCCAATATTTAGCAATGGGGAGTTTGGAAATAAATGTGTTTTTTGTTCCACATCCCTCTTGGGTGGTATCCCTTTAGGCTCCTTGAACACTCCTCTATATTCCTGTAGCAAATCCTCCAACTCATTTTTCTGTTATTTAGTACACCCTTCCAAGGATTCCTTCACTATCATTGACTCATCATCAGACTGATTTTCTCTTAAGGAAAGCAAAGCATATTTATTACTAGAACCAAACAACTTCTTGGCTTGGTTGGAACTTACCAGTGAGATCTTCGAATTTACTTTATGTGCATTAATGATGCAGGACTTACCATCCTTGATTAGTGGGAATTAGTTGGCTCTTTGCATGCATATTGAATCCCTCATATACATGTAGGGACTTCCAAACACTACTCCACATACATCAAGGGGTACTATGTCTAATTCCACTTCATCAATAAAATCAACACTTATAGAAAATTTAATATTACATTGTTTCGTTATCTTTATCTCCGCATCCTTGTTTACCCAACCTAATGGATTGGAGCTAGGATGATCGTGAACCTCCAATCCAAGATTTTTGACCAAATCCATTATTATGAGATTAGCCCGTGAACCAGAGTCGAAAAAAGCATCTATCTTGGTATTCTTGACCTAAATATTGATGTGGAAGATCTTGGTCATATCCTTCTCTTCCTAGTCACGATGAAGGCTACACAGATTAACCTCCTTTTGCAAAAATGTGCGGGCGATATTTTCATCCACATCCGAGCTACTTTCAAACTAATTTCTTGAATATGTGGCTAGAAGGTTCCTTTTATTTCTATCCTTATTGTTGGGATCTTTACTCAGATGTGTGGTGGTTGTTGTCTTCTTATAGTTTCCCCATTTCCACTTCTTCTTCCCTTCCTTGGAAGCTTCCTGGTTCACTTTCTTCTTCGAACCACTTTCCTTCCCTTTCTTGTGGCCTATGTTTTTCAGGTACTATGCCTATACACACGCCTCATCCATTTTCCTTGGCTTGGATATCATCACCTTATTTTGTAGATGACTATGTAAACCCCCTATATACTTGAGGAGTACATATTATGGGTTCTTAGGAGAGATACTCATCATGATGGCGATATTTCTGAACTTAGTGGTGTACTCTTGTACACTCTTCCCCTACCTCGCAATCATCCTTATTTAGATTGAAAATTTTTGTTAGGGAATTCTCCAATATTTTATTAAATTCTTTCACTATTCCATTAGCCCGAGGATGGTATGGAGTTCTCTTTTGATGGTGTATTTAAAATTATTCAGTAATTTCCTAAATGGTATTATTGAGAAAATGAGTTCCCTAATCACTCATAAGAATTCTAGAGCATCCAAATATTGTAATTACTTGTTAAAACAAGAAGTGCATTGCATTTTCTTGACTGCAATCTTTTATTATTGTTGCTTCCTCCCATTTGGTTAGATACTTTTTCGTTGTAATGATGTACCTTTCTCTTGATCTTCTAGTTGGTGGGTTGATTGTTCTTACAAAGTCTATTTCCCATTTGTCAAACACTTTAAGGGTTACCTGATATTTTAGGGTCATATCAACCCTCCTAGATGGCTTTCCTACCCTCTGACAAACATCGCCAGTCTAGAAATATTTCTTTGCATCTTTAGAAATTGTTGGCCACCATAGTCCTGTGCACAGTATCTTCTGCGTAGTGGTTTTTCCTGCATAGTGTCTTCCATCTATTCCTCCATGTGATTCTTCCAAGTTGATGGGACGTTCATGTTCCATGACACATATCCTTAGAATATTATCTGAACCTAGTTTATACAAGTGTCCTACAATAAGTTTGTAATCTGCAGATCTAACAACAAAATTCTTCTTATGCACAGTGTTGTATTCCTTTGGGGAAAATCTTGTACTAAAAAATTCAATGATATCAGAAAAGTATTCATCAACAATCTACAATGAAAATAGTTGTGCATCAGGAATTTTTTTCTCCAAGTTGCTTGGTTCATCTCCATTAGTTATCCTTGAGAGATGATCTGGCCCTGCATTCAATCTTCCAGGTTTTCCCACTACTTCAAAATCAAACTCTTGAAATAACAACAACCATATACATACTCTCCCCCCCAACACTGGCTTGTTGACTAGGTATCTAAGATCAGAGTGATCTGTGAACATTTTAAAATGTTGGTCTAATAAATAATGTCTGAACTTTTGTAGTGCATACACCATATCCAAACCTTCTATGTATGTTGTATTATAATTTTGTTTTGAATATGAGAATTTCCTACTTGCAAATTCTATTGAATGATCTATGTCACCTTCTCCTGGTTGTGCTAGTACTTCTCCAAGTGCTATTGAAGAGGGATCCACATGAACATGGAACTCTTTTGACCAATCTGAAAACACCAGAATTGGTGTTGTGAACATTTTCTCTTCTAAGATGTCCAAACTTTGTTGGCACTCATCATTCCGTTGAAACTTGATATCCTTATTTAACACTTTTTCCATGGGTGTAGTAATTTGTGTGTAGCTCTTTATGAAATTCCTATAGTATCTTGTATGACCTAGTGTATCTCTTAATTTGCGCATTGACTTAGGTGGTGGTAAATTAACAATGACAACAATCTTTGTAGGGTCAACCAACATACGTTGTTTACAAACCACATGCCTGAGAAGAATTCCAAATGGTGCGTATAATATTCATTTATTAATGTTCAAGGAAATTTGGCATCGTCTACACCTGTCTAGCATAAATATTAAAACTTAAACATGATCTTTTAATAGGCTTTAATACTTTCCAATCATCTAGATAAACCTCTAAAAAATTATGTATAAAATATTTAAATGCAACTACCACTACTCTTGAAAAAATATCAGGGGTGTTTTTCAATCCAAAGGGAATCACTGTGTACTGGTATGACTCCCATTCCATGGAAAATGTAGTCTTATGATGATCCTTTGGTGTTATTCTCATTTGGTGATACCTTGGAAATCCTTTAGTAAATGAGTATGCTTCTTGTCCTCTTACATTTTCCAATACCTCATAAGTAAATGGAGTAGGGAAGTGATCATGTATATAGGCATCATTCAACTTCCTTAAGTCCACATAGATAATTATTCCCCCATGCTTCTTCTCCTGGAATACCATAGGGATAATCCACTCAGATTCTTCAACAAGTTTGATTATACCAACCTCTAAGATTTTATCAATCTTTGCCTTAACGTTTTGTTTATATATTGGATTCATCTTATAGGGTCTCTAGCTTATTGGTTTGGCATATGGTCGTAGAGGGATTTTCATTTCTCCAAGTTCTCTTTCTACCTCTTTCATTTATGAAAATGTTGTTGGAAATAGATCACCATATTCGCATAGTAGTTTTGTTATTCTTTTCACTGTCTGGTTGTCCCAATAGTCACCAAAACTTGCAATTTTTGGATTCTCTTCTGTTAATATTGAATTTATTTATCTTCAGTGGTGCAACAAATTCTTCTGATTGTAAATGTGGGCCTTCTACTTCTCTTTTCCCTTCAACTTCCGTTATCTAAATATCACACGGGTTTTCTTCTACTAGGTCATCTTTTGCGACATGGTAACAATGTAAAAAATGTCTGACTGTTTTTCGATTTTGATTCTGATAAGATGTTACAATTTCAACTTCAGGTTCTTCAAAAATATTTTCCTTTATCAACTTTAGTGTTGCCTCTATCATTGGATTCTCATGTTCAAAGGAAAACGTGATTACAAAGTTTTGCTGCAAATATTTCCAATTTACAGTTCCTCTGCACAATTCCAGTTTTGTATACCAATTTCTTGGTATGCCTTCTAATGTATGGATGAAGTGATGTGGACATTCCTCTAGTGGTGTCAGTCTCCATTGGGTTATGCATCTATCTATATGTTCTCTTGGTTGTCCTCTTCCACCATATTTATGCATGTGTATTCTCTTGTTCTACGCCAAATTTGATGAACAATAACCTTTTTCATTTATACCAATCATGGATCTTTTCTTTGTGATAACCCCACCAATGTGCAGGTGTTGCTTTCAATGAAACATCTAAAACTGATAACCTTTGACTTTCCAAGACTTTGAACTCAAACTTTGTTAAAAAATATTCCAAATCATTTTGACCATAAAAACTTGGAGCTCTTTCTCTTCCCTCTGAGCCAATCCATCTTAGTGCATGTTTCATTCTTGCACATCTTCTGGTAGATATCTCATGTAAGTGTTGTTTCCAATTCTTCAATCCTATGTCAGAATCCGAAGCACAAGAATTGATGCTTCTCCAAATAATCATTCCATCTAATTTTGGGTTAATGTAATCTTCCTCGCGTGCGGCAGTTCTATAGAATTGGTTTACCTCTTCTGTGGTAAATTTCTTTGTCACTGATTCAACATATATTTCACCTTCTGAAGGATCTAATGGTGCTATGAATCTATAATCACCTAATTCAAAAATCATTTTCCGAGCCTTCAAGTTGATAATGGCTTGATTGTCAAATGCCCAATCGAGTCCCAACAATGTTGGATAAGGTGTAGTATTATCAACTATGTCAATTACCTCAAAATATGCCATTGTGTGCACACCATCTAAATCCATTGGTTTGCCTTTCAATCGATGAATTGGTATTACCCTATGTTGGTTTTCTAGTTTTAGATGAATAGGTGAATAGCTCAGTGTAGGTCCCCCCATGCATTCCCATGTTTTATTAGGAAGAACATTTACCTCAGATCCCAAATATAATATGATGTCACCCATGCTAAAGTCTCTAATATTTTCATTTAGTCTGAACTCTCTATTTGTTCTTGTCTTCCTATGGACATGATTTACTATCTTTTGTTCTAGTTTTATCTCTTCATCAAAATTGCATTTTTCTATCAAACTTTGTAATACTTGTAGAGATGTTTGATCATTCAATAACTTCAAGCAAGACACCAGAAATTTTCTTAGATTACTTACCTTTTATAAAGATTGATCTCTGTTGGTATGATCATATGGATGAGGCATATCATATACTAGCTCATCATATCTTGGCCATGTATTTGAAGTAGAAGCAATATTCTACAACAAAATTACTTGCCTGGACTTCTTAAATGTTTATTTTTCCTTACGCACATCAAAATGTTGTTGTGGTGTTGGTTTTGATTCTGATTTACTATGTTTGATCTTGTTTTGGTTCCACCTTGAGTAACTACATTAATATTTTTCCCATCATCTCTAGTTTCTATGGAAATCCATTGAACATTTTGGTTATTTTGATTCCTTTTGTCCTGTATTTTTTTAGAAGTATAGGAAAATCTTTTGTATTATGATATGTTGTGCGACATTACATGCATGTTGTTAGTGGCTATGGAAAATCCCTTGCATAATGTCCAAGTTGCTGGAAATTGTGGCAGTTTACTGATCCTCTGCCTTTTCCAAATCCTCCTCTTCGACATCCTCCTCCTCTGAATCCTCCTTTGTTGCCTTGATTGTCTTCATGCAGTGTATTATATTGTGGTACTTGATTATATTATGGTGGTGTTGTAAATTGTTGTGCATTATTATACTGATGTGCAGGTTGTCCTGTCATTAGTTCATCCTGCATCCTATAAGCATCTAAGGTTATTTCCTTCATAAGTTCCAAGGTTCGACAATCCTTATCCTCATGTCAGGTAAAGACTTGCAAAAATCGTAGAATGTACTTTTAGGCATTGTTTAATATTTTTGCATCATTGGACAATGATAGGGATCATTTTCATGTGTTTTACAGAGTTCACACCATAATCCTCATGTGGGTAATGGATTTGGCAACCTTGCTCCCAAATATTGTGCAAATGTTGGGCACTCATTTTTGTGGTGTCCTTCTATTCAACATAAGGTACACCAAACAACTTCCCTCTTTTCCTTGCCTTTGTTCTGATTCAACTTAAATGTTGTATTATTGAGATCCTCTCTCAACTCTTCTATAGTTAGATATGTATGTTTATATTGATTCTCTTCCATTTGTAGGACTTCTTGTAGAGCCTCAGCCTTAGTCTAGAGCTTTGTTTCCTCAATGGGTATTTAAAATGTGGAAAAAATGAATTTAAGAATAGTGTAAATTCTAACCTTGTACAATATCTACTGAAAACTGATATTCAGAAAAGAACAGAAAAGATACAATGGAAAATACAAACATTACACAGAGATTTTTCACCTCGAAACCCAAACGAGGAAAACCAACATATATTATATTCATACATTGTGTTACATTGTTTACAATAAAATATACATATAGGA
>CBVK0100189078.1:0-14080 GCA_900067695.1 Picea abies
GAGAAAGAGAGATTACAACCATTTCCTTGATGTCGTAAGGTCCCTTCCAACTGTCCTTCATTCCTCACACACTTTGTTGCTCCAAGGATTCTGAGACCATAGATCTGATAGCTACTCACAATCTATCTTGACAAAGCAAATCTCAAAACCACTCCAACCAAGCTAATAATTCCAAGCCAACCAAAAACTAACTTTCTCCAAGAGAACTCCTCTCCTTTTATAAGCTAAAGAAGATAAGGTGAGGAGGTTAGGATGATACCACTAAATCATGAAAGCGAGTAAGATCCAAACCATTCAGATGCCACCTCACCATAGAAGCTTCTCCTTCTATAAGATTCGAGAAAACGCTCGTTTTTCCCACGTGCTGGCATTCTCGCACCCTAGCTATAGTGCAACCTGCGAACTGTTCGCACCCTAGCTATAGTGCAACCTGCGAACTGTTCGCACCCTAGCTATAGTGAAACCTGCGAGAATTGGTCATTTTTGCATCTTGCCTATATAGCAACCTGCGAACATCCCTTTTTATAAGGTTTTTACATAGGAAAATGCAACTTCTTTTCTCAGGAGAAGTTCTTCTCCCTTCTCTCTTTAGGAACTCAGGCCACTGTGACCCCTCTGAAGGCAACATATAGGTTTATATCATTAACGATCATAGGGATGACGAAAATAATGAGTAACAATCATCTGTGTTATGACTATCCATGCTTTTCCGCCTCATCTCTTCAGATAACAAGGATGAAACTACATCATCATACTTCAATGTAGATTGAGTGGTACTACCAATTGTTACAACCAGATTATCCCAAGAGTCTAGCAAAGAACATGACAAAGTAATACACTTATCTTCTTCTGCAATCGTAATATTAACAGAGACAAGTTGACTTAACAGAGTATTAAAGGCATTTAGATGTTCTGTCACAGAATCTCCATCTTCCATCCTAAGATAATACATCTTCTTTCGAAGAAACAACTTGTTTACCAGGGACTTTGACTGATACAAATTCCCCAACTTATCCCATAGTTCCTTGGCTGTAGATTCTCCCGAGACATTTAACAACACCGAATCTACCAGGCAGAGTCAAATAGTACTCCTTGCTCTTCTGTCCAACTTCTTCCAATATTCCTTTGACATACCAGTACGTGGAGTACTAGTAGTTTGTGTACTAGTAGGTTGTGTACCAGTAGCCTGTGTGCTAGTAGACAGTGTACTAGTAGGTTGTGTACCAGGATCCATAGCAATCCATTGTTCTTTGTCTAAAAGAAATTCCTCCATGTTGAGCTTCCATAGCTCAAATTTTTTACCATTGAACTTCTCTATATCGATTCTAGAAGAGCTCTCCATTCCTCTTTATACACTCGAATCACCACTGCAAAATCTCCCACTAAACCCAAGTTTATCACAGACCCAAGATAAACTTGATCTATCAAGACCGAGCCAAACCCTCAACAAAAAAGGCGTCCCTCTGAAGCCAAAAATGATCTTTGATACCACATGTAAATTTTAAACCTGTGAATTAAAGCAATGCATATATATTCTTAAGTAAAACAAAAATTAATCAATGGCTCATTCACATAGTACACAGAGATTTACACTAGAAACCCTCAACCGGGGAAAACCTTTCTTATATTCATTGTATCAAATTTCACCATTCACCATACAATATATACAATCTTTTTAGGTATTCCGTAGATACCAAAACCCTAATCCCTTAATTTTGGATTAATTTAGAAAACCACTAAAAATAGCAAAATCTGCTGAAAATAGCAAAAACCACCCCCAAAAAGTTTTTGGGGCGCTGCCCCGAACGCTACGTGTAACCAGGGGGGCATACCTGCCCCCCCCTAGGACCCCCCTAGGAATATTGGGTGCACACGACACAAACAACACTACTACGAGGGATCATCAGACGCAGTTGTTGAATCTGACACACCCACACACACACATGCAAAGAATATAACACATACCCAACAATTGCAGGACTCAGGTGTCTACAACCAAGCTGGGACACAGATCTGTGATTACAACACTTAGCATAGCAATTATACAACAATATGCATTAGTTCTTGAGTCTCATTCACATCGCATATTAAACCCTTATTACAGATCAACGCAGTAACAATAAAGATCAAGCACTTCCATTCACTTATCACATAGCATTAACTCAGATCTAGCATTCAAATACCATTAATCACTAAGCAACAACATTGGATGCATTCATCATACATCATAATAACAACACTAAGAATAAATAACATCTCACAAAGCACATCAAGACACAGGATATACATGGTTCACCCTAGTGTGTGGCTACGTCCACCAACTTCTTCTTCTTCTTTAGTAGTCTTCAATCTTATTACATTCATATGCTCATGTGCATAAATCCACAGAGCCAAACTTCACACTGGACAGGTGATCTGCGCACAACACACTAGATCCACCTTCCCCAAAACCAGGTCAAGACACAAAACCAACTCCTTATTAGCACAAAGCCTTACGCAATCTGTTTGCACAAAGCCAATACTAACAATACTTTCTTGCACGAAGCCACACTAAACAGTCGGTGCTTCTTACATCGCCTAGCTACTTATTTATACATTTACAAAAAGGCCTAATCATGGGTAAACCCATGGACGACATCCCATAACCCGTTACATAAACCCTAGTAAACCCTTTGTTGGGTAAGTCCGTAAAATACGTGAGATCCCGCGATCTCAGCTCCGCCTGGTGCTCCATCTTCAACCAGCTTGTCGAAGTCCCAAAAGTGGTCAAACACGACCAATGTTTCTTCAAAACTTGGTCAAGGGCCAATAGATCTTATCAACGTAGGGATGGATATCACGAATGCCACATTGGATAGAGCAAGAAGAGATGAAAATGAGTTGGTCGTTGCACTTAAGGAGTTGGAGCATCTGCGCCATTTGGAAAAATACTATCAAGACTCCACACAGGCCACAGTGTTTTTGAGAAGTGAGTTCCAATATGCCTATGCCAAATTCATGAATGAACGACACCTTTTCACTGCAGGTATAGCCGATTTCCAAGAAGACACCCCTATGGAACTAGCGACCTGTAAGGACATGGAAAGGTGGTATGAGAAAGCTCACCAAGCAGTAGAAAGGATTGATTACATCAGTGTGGTTCAAAAGGGATGAGATGTCAAAGAGCACGGTATTCGGGTGCTGAGGGATAGCAACATAGATCAAATCAGGAAAATGGCCGAATACTGGGTAAAAATGGCCCAGGAACCTCAGTGGAAGATTCAGGAGAAGTGGGACGAGTGCAAAAAGAGTTGGGAAAAGATTAATCAGGAAATGAAAGGCATCAGCCTCCCAGAATCCCGCTCACACGAAGACTTTTTCGACCTGCATGACATAGTCAAGCAACATGCAGAACAAGACTCGACATGGACAACAGAGATAGAAAAGGTGGCAAGCATGGCGTGAGCTCAAGTACAACAGTTCATGGAGCATATGATTAAGGCTCGAGCAGTTTTGCAGTGGTTGAGTGTTAAAATAATCAAGTACAGAGAACATGCAGTAGAAGTGAAAGAAATTCTTTCAGCCCCGATGGACCAGCACAGGTTCTCGTATGCCAACACATGCGAGGAACTCTTTGTCAAAAGTTCGGAATATGAGAAGAGTCATCCACTTCAGTAAAACTATTTGATGATTCTTAGAGAACAAAGAGATGAAAGCACCATGTGGCGATATTTTGTTTTACTTATCTTGCACTTGTAATAGTTATTTTGAGTTAATGATTCATTATAAATTAGAGGATTGACCTTTTAGCAAAGGTCGATGGTTTTGGGAAAGACCCTCATTTTTGGAATTGTAACGAACTATTTCTGAACTACCTTAATTGAGAAGTCTTGTTTAGGACTGGAGAAAAATTTGTGTTTTTCATCAAAGGCGTTGTGTGATTGGATTGAGGAGGAATTACTTCCAACTTTATTTCATTAATGAATGTTGTAATGAGTAAGAGTTTCTGAATCTATTGATAAGTTAGTTGCTTCAATATTTTTTGTAGTTCTTGTCTCTAATGAATAAAGAAAATCATTGTGTTAATGTGTGATTGATGCTAGCGATAAGGAAACTATTTTTCTTGCCATCATCTTATTGCATGCTTGTTTTCTTCCTATAATTGTATCTCAGTCAATAATTGAAATACCAACAAGTTAATGTATTAGTACTAGGCTTGTCACATGTGTGAATATCTTTGTCTGCATGCTTGAGCATAAGGGTTATCCCGAGATTAGCCTTCTTCAGTAGTTAAGAATACCCCTTACCAGCTGGTTTATACCAGCACACATATTTTTATCAGACCCATCTAATAAAAGAAAAGACAAAAGAGAACATTTAAACTAAAGGAGGAACTTTCATAAGAAGATATACTGTCAATCACTATGTAAATCCCATCAATAAATTGGCTAGATCGAAAGATCTGGAGAACCATTCCACCATAAAATGTTGCAAAGTCTAATTGTTCCATCGTGGTGGGTTTGGTTCCTACTGTTGAGTTAAAGGGATTTAGGACCCCTCAACATATTGCACCAACAATATTCTAAATGGTAGTCATAGCTGCTTTTAAAGAATTCATCCATCAATTTTTAGAAGTATACCTGGATAATTGGACAGTATACGGTCTGTTGAAGGACCATGTAGAGGTGTTAAGGCTTATGTTAGAAAGATGCAGGCAGTGTCATATATCACTAAATATCAAGAAGTGCATCTTTTGGACACCTTTTGGGATATTATTGGGCCATATAGTGTGCAAACAAGACTTGCTAGTAGATCATTCCAATATTCCAATGATTGTTAATATACCACCACCAAAATCAGTATGTCAGTTGAGAGAAACATTGGGACATACAGGATACTACAGGAAATTCATAAAAGGGTATGCACAAATCACTGTGCCAATGGAGAAACTATTGAGGAAAGATAGTAAATTTCAGTGGAATGAGGACTGCTAGTGAGGATTGGACACTCTAAAAGAGAAGATGGTAACAATACCAATACTAGTATTCCCAAATTGGGAAAAAACATTTCATGTGCATGTAGATGCATCAACTATAACATTTGGAGTTATTATGACATAGCCAGGAACAGGGGAATTGGACCATCCTATAGCATTTGCTAGAAGAAAACTGTCAGAGTCAGAGAAGAATTACAATACCACAGAAAGAGAAGGCCTAGCTATGGTTTATGCACTCCAGAATTTCATACATTACTTACTGGGAAAACATTTCAAGATGTTTACAGATCATTCAACTCTATTGTTCTAGGAATTTGACTTTGTAGTAATATTCAAACCAAGGAAGTTGAATGCAAACCCTGATCACTTATCAAGGATCACTAATGGAGAGGAACCTATGAAGTTAGAGGACAACTTCTTTGATGCACAATTATTTTCAGTACAAGTCGTTGATGAATATTTTGCTGGCATCATTTAATACTTGAGTACAGGGATCGCGCCACAAGAAATCAACACTGTGCAGAAGAAAAATCTGGTAGTTTGAGCTGCAAACTATCAATTGATTACAGGACACTTATATAAGATGGGTGCTGAAAAAATATTGAGAATATGTGTACTAAAACATCAAAGACCTAGGATTTTAGCAGAGGCCCATGAGGGAATAACAGGAGGACATCATGTAGGAAAAGCTACCATGCAAAAAGTATTGCACGCATGACTATGGTGTCCGACTGTTCACAGAGATGCAAAGGACTATTGCCATAGATATGATGTATGTCAGATGGTTGGTAAACCTAATAGATATGAAGATATGCCCCTAATACCTCAAGTAACCTTGAAGTTATTTGAAAAATGGGAAAAAGACTTTGTAGGACCAATTAACCCACCAGTAAAGAGGTTAGGAGCAAGGTATGCCATTATTGCGAAAGAGTATCTAATGAGATGGGAAGAAGCAACGCCAATCAAGGACTGCAGCACAGAGATTGCATCACACTTCCTATTTGAGGAAGTGATCACTAGGTTTGGATGCCCAAGGATTTTGATGAGTGACCAGGGCACTCACTTTATTAACAATACTATTAAGGATATGCTTGAGGAGTTTGAAGTCTACCATCAAAAGAGTACACCATATCACCCTCAAGCAAATGGAATAGTGGAATCCTTTAATAAGATCCTAAAGAATGCACTGACAAAGATATGCAACATCAACATGGATGATTGGAACCTGAAGATACCAACAGTACAATGGGCATATAGGACTACATGCAAAAATTTGATAGGGCAGACATCATTCAGGTTGGTATATGGACAAGAAGAAGTGGTGCCATTAGAATTTTTGGTACCTAGTCTGCACGTACCAACAATCACCAACATGAAAGAATGAGGCGCAATCAAAGAACGACTAAGTCAGTTGCTGGAGATGGAAGAATATAGAATCCTAGAAGGATTTCACCAAGAAATATAGAAAAAAAGGGACAAATATTGGCATGATAGACATATTAAAAGGAAGAGTTTCAAGGAGGGAGACGTAGTCCTGGTGTATGACTGTAAATTTTTTCAGCACCCAGAAAAATTCAGAATACATTGGTTGGGACCATATGAAGTAAAGACTATCAAAGATGGAGGAGTTGTATAATTGAAAGATTTAGGAGGTACATAATTCAGAGGAATGATCAATGGAAGTCGATTGAAAATCTACAAGGACAATCGACCTCCTAGCACTCAGAAAGTTACCGCGCAGTAAAGAGAGGTGTAAAAGAAGAAGAAGAATTCAGCGCACATGGAGAGCCTCGACAAAACAAGACTAGGTAGACAGAATGGGGCACTGCAAGAAAACCAGGGTTCAAAAAACACAATGCGCAAGAGATCGGTTAAATGAGTAAAAAGGTACCGTGTGCAGGAAGCATAAAGAAAAGGTGAAAAAGCGACAAGTATTAGTGTGACACAACTTTCATTTCCCCGACATGCTATAAAGTCAGAAAGAGGGGGAAACCAACCCATTGTGATTTTTTTCAAGGAGAAAAATGTTGAGTCGAGCGAAAGAACGATCGAAGTGTGGAACTGCACTACCAACCAATGAATTGAGAGCCTGTCGTTTGAATTTAACCACCATGTCACCACCGCGGGTTGGAGCACTAAGCAGAACTGGGTGAAACACTTGGAGTACTACACAGGGACCACAAGGCAGAACCAGTGAGATGCCAACAATGGTGTATGTGGATGAAATCCACACACTATAATACGAGCAAACCAATTTACATGTGGAGGAGGAGCAAGAATCCACGCATGAGCCCGAGACGCTAGGAGAGCATTCCGTGTGAATGGAATCTGACGCATCCAAGGGAAAAGGGCCACAGGGAGCCGAACCGGCCATGGAATCCACACAGCAAGGAATGGACCCAGAATCAGAGCAAGAAACCAAGAAAGAGGGGGGGGTACCATCCCCACAAGGGAAAAATAACCTGCAAGCAGAAACCAGTATGCAGGGCGTACAATGCACTCAGGTAGAGCTAAGTAGTAGGAGGATTTGATGACCTTAAATACTCCAACCACGATGTTTCGGATGCCACAACATTCCCAGATTTGGCGGCGTAGAGATACCTAGAGAGCAGGGGAGAGGGCCTATCAGGCGTGCCACAGTTGGAGCCTACACAATGGATCCTAGGCCTATACAACATAGGTATCATTAATCTCTTAGACATACCGCACTTCAGGCACAGAAAATACATAAATGCATGTGTTAAACAATTTATAGCAAGGGTGCACAGAGGCATCCTATGGATGGAAAGGCCAGTACCGATCAATGTTGACCTCATCGCAAAGATTGTAGGGCTACCCATAGATGGGGATAGGCTGGAGCAATACCTAAATGACAAGACTCAGGAAAATTCCATCTCCGATGAGATTAAAGAGAAGTACGGTGCAGAGTGGGGGACAGAGGAATCAAGATCAATGAAATCAATGATCCTACAACTTGGTTTGCAACCATATTGCTCGGTTGCAAATTAATGCACAAGTGTTGAAAAGAAGAAGTGCCCGCAGGAGTAGTAGCATCTGCGGCACAGTGTGCAAAGGGGATATCGATGAGCTGGGCCTCATACCTAATCAACTCATTCCTAGAGGACTGTAAATATGCGCAATACTAGGGCTCTGAGTTCCACTATTCATGGTTACTCATCCTCGTTGCACTTATAGGGTGGCATGAACCAACATATACGATGTTCCTCACAAGGACATGAAAATGTGGTGCAACGCGCTACACATCGCATTGAAGCACCACAGATCCCAAGGTAAAGAAAGTCAACAATGAAATGTTCACACAGTACTTAATTGAGATTTAGAAAAGCATGACATAGACATGGAGGATATCACCAGAAATTGTCCAGGAGTATGGACAAATAGCCAATTTATGCGCATCACACCACAACATGTGGTTATAGGCAAAGAAAAACCACACCAAGGAGTGGTTGCAACTAAAGTATTGCATCATGACACACGCATCCACATGGAGGTCCAAGAGTGGCATGAGGAGTGTAAAGTACCATAGATCCCAGGCGCAAGTCCACCAGTACAAGTCCAGACACAGGATAACACACTCCTCGCACATCAGATAGACATGAATGGTGCTACCCAGCAAAAGAAAAAAATAATAGGGATAGGGGGGGGCAACAGATCCATTCGGAAGAAGACTAGGACACAAAAGACGTCATAGCATGGTCCAACACAGGGTCCACAAGTTGTCAAGCAGGCACCGGGAGGACCAACAAGATAGGTGAGTACAGAGGAAGTGCAGATAGAGGCACAAGACATAACTATGGATGAAGAAGTTGAGCAGAACACTTGCATGGATACACAGATGCCCGAATAATCTGAACAAATAGATGCCCAAATAATGAGAACATCGACGCAAGTAAGTGTCTACAGGAAGAAAGCAAAGGCCCACAAGAAACAAATGGAAATGTCACTGATAGAACACAACGTAGAAATGATAGCCATGACAATAGAATATCGACTGTCAGAAGAATGGGAAAATGTGTAAAACCATAGGTCTTCAATTTTGGAACAGGTATAAGAGGTCAAAACCATGTTAGAACAATTGAGGATCAAGGCAGAACAACAAAAAAAGGAAAAATTGGCACTAGTAAGAGAAGGAGAACCTATTGGAGAAATAGTACAAATCATAGTTCAGGGAAGTGATAACTTTATCATAACACCAGATATGTTGTTCATCGATGAGGAAATGACACAGAAGCCCATAAAGGACATCAAAATGTTAGACTTGGAGATGCCCAAAATACCAACAAAAGAATTATATAATTTACAGGTTAGCGTCGCACAGTAAATTCAATCTAGAGCAAGGCCTGACATGACGAATATCTAACTAGCGCAGGAAGAAAATATGGCACTAAAGGAAGCCATCAACTAGGAAGGGTAGAGGAAAGAGATAGCACGGAGAAAAGTGGACCAGATGGAGACCCAGATAGATGTAGTATTTCAATCTATCTCAGATGACACAGTATTGGAGGAAACATCTTCATAGGAGAAGATAACAAATATAGCATAGACTCTACGATAATATAAATAAAAAATCAAGGAACTGAAGGAGCACGTAGTACCTACAACTCTGCCAGCAGTCTGAGTGGAAAGAGAGCAAGACGCGATAGTAGTTGCAGAGCACATCGCATAGTATATACATAGGGTGGCAGAACTGCTGGAGAAAAGTGGCTAGCTATGGACCCAACTATTAGAAGATGGGATCCTACAAGAGATGCAAGGAAAGGAAGATAAATTATAGACCTCAATGGAAGATGTCAAGAAGCGACAGAGGACAATGTCCCTGCTAGAGAAGATTAAGACAGTCGCAGAAATGAAGAACCTTTAGGCAGAAGAAAAAGTGGTACATGCACATAAAATTGCATGACAAGCGCATTTGGAGCCCTTATAGGAAAATAAATAACAATTGGTTATGGAAATCGATGCAGCGAAAGCATGCCTCAAACAAATAGGCTTAGAGGGGGGAGAGATCTTAAGACCATCAGTCACTGTGCAGGTGGTCAAAGCCATGAAAGCAAAGAGAAAGCAGGTTCAGGAGCAGTGCCAACGGATAGTAGACATGTACGAAGCACTAACACAAGTAGTGGCAGACAAAGGAGTTAGACAGTGACTCGGGACGAGCCACGATGTCAGTGTTGGGGGCATGTTGGGCGCATGCCCATTTTGGGGAAAAGGCCATTTTTGGAGAGAAAAGAACGAAGTGGAAGAAAAGAAAGATGGAAGGAAAAGAAGCACATGTGAGGGAAGCATGTGAGGCGTGCATGTAAGGGATACCTAACTACATTAGGGTTAGATTTTTTTCAAGATATTGTAATGGATGATAAGCCAAGAATATGTATAATTAGTACCTAGGAGGTCTAGGAAGAGGGAGAGATAGAGACGAGAAAGAGAAAAGTTAGAACTGCAACATTTTGTAAGATGGTGAGCTAGAGAAGATTCGAGTAACTCTCTCTCAAGGGTTAGATCATAGGCTCAGGATCCTGGTGTGATCTATTCAGCCTCACTGAGATTGGGAAGCCTGCTAATATTGTAAGATCCAAGAATGTAAACGCGTGCGGTGCAATATATTGTTGAGACATAATAAAATATCTCGAGAGACAAATATTTGTGGACATAGCCCAGGGGGGGTGAAACAAAGTAAAACTTGTGTTATGTGATTGAATTTTATTCATCTCCGTTGTTGTTAATGATTAAATGCTAGACAAATGAATGAAGGAACTAGTTAGATCTTATATTTCACATGCATGAGTAAGAATGACTGATTAATTAAGATGTTAGACTAAATAAATGAAGATCACAAGGTACAATTACAGATCCCCACTTATTTCTAGGCTACAAGCATCTGAGTATTGCAGCCACCCATAGAACTATCTCGGGTGAGACTGTGCAGTGCACCCTGTGTACTGCGATGCCTTTTGGTCTTACCAGGAGGGACGATAGTTTTAGAGGGATTTTGTTGGAAGGTTGTTAAATATGAAACTAGGTCAACTTATAACAGTAAGGTAAGATCAGAGTAGATAAAGTAGTTAAGCCAACAAACGAAGGCTATCCCTCTCACGCACGTTAATGAAAAGGTAGTAATCCAATTTTTAGAACAACAACCAATAACAAGGTTTGGATTGCCCTCCATTCTCACTTTTTACAATGCTGCCTACTTTTCCTCCATGCTCTTGACAAAATTCTCCCTTGATAAGGGGATCATAGTAAGATATTATGCAAACTATTATCCGTAAGGGAATGGGGTGGCAGAGTCAACTAATAAAAACCTGATGAGAATTAAAAAAAAATAGGTGGAGAATCAGAGGAATTGGCATAATTTGCTTCATAATGCCCTATGGGTCGATAGAGTAACACCTAAATAAGACATAGGAAAATCTATGTACTTTCTAGTATATGGACAAGAATTCATTCTCCCAAATGGATTGTATCATCCATCTTTACAGCTGGCCCAGGCATCGTGAGGTCAACCCTCATTCGTTATTCAACAAAAGATCGATACCCTTCTCATGCTAGAGGAAGAAATGGAAAAGGCTAAAGTCAAATTCATCGCTCATCAACAAGTAGTCAAAATATGGTTCGAAAAACATAAGGCCAAAGAATTTTTTTTTGAAGTGGGAGACCTAGTCTTGAAGTGGGATAAAGCAAATGAGTCCAAAGGAAAACACTCAAAGTTACAAAATCTATGGCTCAGACCTTTTCAGGTGGTCGAGGAGATTGGGGCAAGCACATACCGGTTGCAGAATCTGAGGGGGGAATCTGATACCCTCCCAGTGAATGGACAAGCCTTAAAACAATATTTCTCTTAAAAAAAAATAATCTCTTTTGATGTTTTGTTTCTTTTTCAACATACTTTTTGATTCGGACGAATGTGTGGGCTTAGGAAAGACCATTTTTCAAACTCCTTTTTCATGCTTTTTTTTTGCTTGTTATTTTCTTTTAATTAAGTTGTTTTTCATAAAACAATGGTTGATTTTAATGAATACGGTGAAGCAGACTATGCTCTTGACCTACACTTACATGCAAAATAAGAGACATTGGGAAAACACAAATTTTCATAATCATATTTTTCTTTGTAAGCATACTACCTGGGGAACAGATGAAATATCCGCCTAGTGGCCTGGTAGATCTAAATGGAAAGGTGGCTCAGTGGAAAGAATCACATGTACCTATGGACAAAGCTAGGGAAAGCTCCACCTTAACAGTTTCACCTTTTCGAAAAACAAATATCCTCCTCTATGAATCACTCTTGGTATTTATGCCAGCAAAAGATGATCCATAAAAATAATGTAAAGTCCGAGAGGGTATGCAGATAACTTCATTGGGGCTATGGACGCTCGCTGGCATCAGAGCAAGGTCTGTGATATTGGGGTGACTTCTTCGGGGCTATGGACGCTCGCTGGCAGTGGAGCAACATCGTAAGAAAGGAATGATAGATAAATGGCCTCACATCGATGGACGCCCTACTCGACTCTTGTCTAGAAATGACATGGATGCGGTTAAAAGGAAAGGGGGTGGAAAAGCTAAACCCCATAGGAAGATCTAGATTTGCGAACCTAGGAACTTGTGTACACATTGATAAAAAGGTTATGTTGAAAAAAGAATGGAATAAAGCCAGATTGTTTCTCAACCAATTTGCATGGGCTAACCACGAGGGAAGGAGTAGAGATTATATTTTCACCCAGCGAATCACCATTTGTTGAGCACCCAACACACCCTAAAAGTTTTTTTGAATTTTTTCTTTTGGGTACCACTTTGTCATTTTTTAATAGAGTCAATTGTGTAGGGATCAATGGGTTTTTTCTGTTGTTATGTTCTATCACTGATCACATTCGATTTGATTTGGAGTTGTTGAACAGATTGAATTTTCTCTAAGTAAACTGGGCATTTAGACTAAGTGTACACAACTTAAAATTTGAGCCATGTGCCCATCGTCAACATCAGTGAAATCTGAAAAAAGAAAAATGCCCACATAACAACAATAATCGTTGATCGCCGATGTACCTTCGGCATCAGAAAGATGGGAGAAAGGTCGCATCGATCGTTGATTCCAGCCTGTGAAAATGTTTTCTAAAATTGTCGATGTATCGTTGGCATTGACGAAATCTAAAAGGTAAATCGTCAACATAGGAAAAAAAAATCGTCGATCGTCGATATACCGTCAGCATCGACGAAGAGGGAGAAAGGGAATGACAACATGTCTCAAAAGAAAATTATCAATGCCGAAAAGAAACGCTCATCACGCCTGAGGGGTCAAATTAACCACCACATGTTTTTCCACATAAACAGTCTGTATTTCTCAGGTATTACCCACGTCATATTTTGATGTCCCCCGTGTCATATCTATATTCCCACGTCATCACAGTGGGGCAGTTTTGGGTCGACATCAAAACATTTTACTAGAGGCACCAATGAAATAACGTCAAAGACAATCTGTCGATGTCGATACACTCATTAACTATCGGTTGATTGCTAGAACACTAAACTCCTAGTTTTATTTTGAACCTTTACCCGTCGACGCTGAGAACCCTGGTCGATCCACGATCCTACTCATCCTCGATATCGATCATACCAGTTTCTTAAATTCTTGGTAATTCGATGGGACACCTCCAGTTGAGATGAGACAGAATTTTGCAATTTGATTAGACAAATTCAATTTTCGCGCAACCTACACTGCGATCCCACGCATTGACCAACCATTGAAATTTGAATTCATCGATGAACTATGAAATAATCCGCTCCTGGACCATCAATCGATGTTGCATTATTCCTTATAATGGTGTGTATTCTGTGGTAGATTGTGTAGACCGCATTTACACTCCTGAATTTAAGACTTGACGCGACAAGGTAAGTATGCTTTAAGTTAAATTTGCAAAGTTTATGCCCAAACATTTTATTTTGTTCAAAAATCACTTATCTCCCGAAGAAGAAAAAGAAGTGAGAGAAAGAATCGATGAGTTTACAACCCCAATCTCTAACTTTGATTACTAGTAAGACCAGGTTAATCTCTTGCAAGGAAGAGGAAAATGCCTCCAAGGAAGGTGAGATCGGAAG
>CBVK0100189079.1:0-14080 GCA_900067695.1 Picea abies
ACTATTGACCACCAATGACACGTGTCATCCACTGATTTGTCAACCATCAACCAATGAGAGTGTGCCACGTCACCCACCTAACATGTCATCATACGAATGGTACGGACCTACCACGTCACCGTACAGACTGTACGGACAGGTACAGTCAGCATCCAAAAATTTTGCCTGTTTGGCTTGGCAAACAGATCGCGATATCTCCTTCATACGGACTTTGTTTGAGAAAGTAAATATACCACCGGAATCAGGAAGACGAGACGAACGCAATGGCATTGTTTTCGTCGCATTTCGAGCACTTTGAAAATTGAGCAAAATTTGATCCCCTGGTCACTTCTGAAACATTCCTTGACGCATTTTCATTGTTGGTTGGGGTGGAAGGTTGCCTTTGATTTTGCTCGCACTACTCAAGACGATAATGGAGGTCTTCAATTTGGCTTTGTCGACTGTACACTTTGTTCTGGAGTTTCTCGATGAGATGTCGATGCTGAGATAAGGTTTATATCTCAAAGGAGACCATGGAGTTGATGGCCCCGTATTTAATTTTTAGCCTCTGACATTCTGCACACTCAAAATTGGGATCCACTGACCTTGCTCAACTTTTTTCTCCTTAGCGTCCATGCTTCTTCGAAAGGACCAAACTAAGAAATGCCTTAAATATGGAGGGGAATTGCTTCCAAAAATTGAGGAGAGGGGAGTTATTATGGCTGTGAGGCTAAGAACTTGGATTGCATTGAGATGAGGGGAAACAGAGGGGTGGAAAATATGTTGGACTAAGCTGGAAAGCTCACCTAGAAAGAGATAAATTCTCAATTCAGATTTCTCAAGAAGAGAGTCAGGGAGGAGCCAAATAGACCTCCTAGCAAAAGAAGCACGGACCAAATATGAGAGGCATCGATTTTTAATTAGATTTATGAGGTACCACCTTCCACAATCCACCATGATGTCGACGCGAATGTTGTGATGATTGAAAAATGAGGGGAAATGAAAGAGGAGTTGAACCAATGATTTAGAGAGTACCTTGTCTGGCTGGGAACCCTCATGTCAAGATATTTAGAAGGGTGGAGAAGAACAAGTAATGGTGCTTGTTGAGCTCACCATCGTCATCCGACCCGTTCCTTTTGAATCCTCATTCTCTACACTTGAACCCACATCCATGAGATGCACGAGCACATCGGTGTGAGGAGTATTGTTATAGAAAGATTTACCTCACCCCATGCAATCTTGCACAGAGGGGATTTTTCCATTTACCTATGCAAAATTTTCATCCCTTTTTGCAAATCTCGGAGCTAAAAATACATTTTTTCCACATATACGCACCTTGCCTACTATACAACATGCGTATACACAGGTTGCATCACTACAACCCGCGGACATCGGGAAATGTTCCTAGAATTGAAAAAATAGTGTTTGGTTTCCATGTCATGACAGGAGATCAATGATCCTTGGCCTTCCATATACTGGAAACATTCTGAATTGTCCCTTCAGTTCCATTTGAAAGCTATACATGGGCCAATTCCGAGCTATGGAAAATAGGAGAAAGAATTCAACTTTGAGAGCAAAGTTACTCTGGAGGAATTATTCACTTCACACTAAGTCTGCATCCCTTTATCCTTTAAGTATGAACACAATGTTCAGCCCCCAAACTCTTCCCTTATTGAGTAAGAACTCTATTGCCTCTCTTACATGAGCTTGCCTTTGGTGGAGGATTGAAGTGGCGGAGGCCCAACTGAAAGGAACTTAGTTTCTCGGTTCAGAACTGTGCCAACACAGAAGTCTGTAACTTTTTCACTTTTGTTGATCATATATTAATAGAAATACTCTTTTCTCGTTCAATTGATATCTTGCAAATATTTGAATTATTATTCCATGGGTGTATTTGTTATGAATTTTAATGGATTATGTTATTGAATGTGATAACATCATATATTATCACCATATGCTTTCTTTTCTTGGTTATTGAGGACTAGTTGCAGGTATATTGCTTTGGGTCAAGTGCTCAATGATGGAGTTCATCGAACGTCTGGAAGAGGTAGGAATTTTATCTTGTCTTGCTAGTATGTTTGTTTATACAACATACATGAGAATAGAGTTGATTTATGTAGTCGTTTATGTCTGTTGTGTTTTTCCCCTATCCATAGAGATATTTTCTCCGTAACATAATTGGCGACCATATTGGGGATTGAATCTTCTTTCTTGGAGTTTAGAGTGTTTTTCTCCTTAGATTGCTCTCGGTCATATTGTGTTTCTTGTCATATCATTGCTTGAAAACCTTTGTTCACTCTGGGTTTGAGTCTTTCAACCTTCTCCTTTGCCTAGCTGTGTTCTTGAGACATATACGTGGGTTTTTGCTTGGAAGTCACATATATACGTGTGTTGTCCTTCTGCAAGTTGCGTACATACACACTTTTTCCTTGAATAGTCATGTACATCAAACTCTTCTTATTTTTTGTTGGGTTTGGTGGTTTTTGGGTAGGTTTTGATGATTGTTGAGTCTTTTTGGGTCTTTGTAGTGACTGTTAAGTGTCTCTGGGATGGCAGGAAACTTGTCTTTGGTTGAATTTTTGGGTGGAGCCTTTCTCGTCATCTTTCATTTTGATTGTCCTTGTACATTGGGCTGGGTGTTTTGCTCCTTGGTATCCTACTTGAGTTGTCTCTTTCTATACACAGTAGAGTCTTTATATATCAAGTTGTTGTTCAGTCCATGCATTTTCATTTTTCTTATATTGAAAATACAAAAATATTAGGCATTTTGATCTTTTGAGTCTTTATCATTTAGCTTAGTGCATGTGAAGAAAGATTGCATTTTTATTCAAAATTGTAGAATTGAATTGAAAATTGCATTTTTATAAAGCATATCATTCATTGAAAATTGAAGTTAGGACTTTGCATTGTATTCATATTTACTTTACTTGTTGAGTCATAACATCATTAGTTTTGCAACCACACCTTTTGATTAAGCACGGCCATTAAAATTAACGCTATAATTTAAAATTGATTAGTAACAATTTTATTTTCTAGGGTGCACAAACTAGCTTAGGATTTAGTGCTTTGGAATAGGATTTTATGAGTAAACTTCTCCAAGGCTATTAAATCAACATATGTGTCTGACTAAGGGATCGGAGAAATCCATTGTATAATCGGTAATATCAGGAGGCTCCGCTTACACTGGAGTTAATCATGAGGTCGCGCGAAGTCGGTTGAAGGAATTTCCCCCCGATACCTTCTTAGCTTAAGAGATATTCCTGGGGATCTATTTGTATCTGGGGATCTTGTTAGTTCCCTTACCTCCGTGAGAGTCGGTGCTTTCAAGGTTTCGATCTTTGCTACCCTTCCCATACGATGGACCTAAATTACGACTGCTCGCCTGCGCATCGATTATATATTGGTTTCTTAGTTTCTTGACTCAGGTGCCACATAGGTTACTTGTAGGGGTTATTCTACAAGTACCCTAGGTCATATAAGGGTCGAACAACACACAACCTTTATGGAGGATTACCTCTCCGGAGGGATCTGACCAACTGGTTTTTAAGCCCACGAGGGCCCTTATAAATTATTATGTTACCTCTGATATTTAGCATGGAGTCTTAGACCCCTCTTGGGAGAGGCATACCTACTTTAGGGAGAGAGGCCCCTTTCAACCACTGTATCCCGTTTGTGTGCATATTCGTCATTTGATTATTTTTGGTGTGTTCTTTGATTATTAGTAGGAATTTGAGATTTTATATCGTTCTTTGAGTTGTCATTATCATGGATAGTGGAGTTCCTTCGACTCCCTCATTTACCTCTACCCCCCCGTGATGTTCACTCATTTCATGGGGACGAATCCATCCACTTTTCATAATGGTATGCATAATTATGACACTCAGTCCATGCCTTGGATCTCTAATCATTTTCATGTTGATATGTCGAATGTGACTTCACCCTTTCCATCCTCTCCCTGGCCCACTTATATGAATCCTATCATTGGATCTGGGGCACCACGGCCCCGCCTTCTACATATTCATTTGATATGAGTCATGACCCTCAACCATCTCTCACTGTGGGAGGTTGGAACCTCCCCTCTTACGGATCCAGTCCTAGCTATGTTTTTTTAGGAGCCAATACTCAAATGGGTGGTTATTCTACTTATTACACCCCATCCATGTATCCTTCCTCTGCCATGTTGGTTCCTACGAACACTCTTCCCATGGAGGGTCCACATATGTCCTCTGGTATTTTATACAGAGGGAATCAATTTTACGGTTTGAGCTACCCTCTTCACAGAACCCCTTCACATAGGGGCAACATATATCCTCACTTGAATAATCATTATCATACTTCCATCTCTTTGCAAACTTCAGTGATGATGCCCGTATAAACCTCTTTGTATCAGTTAGGCAGAGGATACTACCTTTCCGGATATGGACAGGGGGTAAACCAGGACCCTTCCTAGCCTACAATGTTTCAAATCCAATACTTTCCCGGAACTTGGTATCAAATGCCACAACCCACCACCACTAGTCCAGTAACTGCCAGTCATAATGGACCTCCATCAACAAACTCTTCTAGTCATGTTGGAGATTGGTCGACGACCTCTGCAAGTCATGTTGAAGACCCGCAACCAACCACTGCTAGTCGTGTTGGGGGCATCACTCTAGTCGCCACGAGTCATATTGACATCACATATCCAACCTCTATACATCATGTGGGAGATGACTCTCTCTCCTCTGTCAGTCACGTTGAGAGCATGTCACCAACCATTTTGAATGACGTTGGGGGCATTGAGAAGCCTAGACATCTCATACGTAAGCCCAAATTCCTTTGCAGGACTTGCGAAGGAAATCACCTTACTCGTTTATGCCCTACTACTGCTGGGATACCTGAAGTGTGGTTCTCACCTGAGGGACCTTCAGGTTCTGAGGTATCTATGGTTTCCCCACACCCTGTTTCTTTGTTGATTGACATGACAGTCATTCTGATGCAATCCTCTTCTGACCACACCCCTGTTGTCGAGGGTGATGTGTCTCCTATCATTGTTATCATGCATCATATTCAACCTGGAATTGAAGAAGTGGTCATACCCATGCAATCTCTGGTCAATCCAACTCTCCTTTTGGAGGGTGATGCGTCCTTCAACCATGTTGTTAGCATTTCTGATACTGTACCTTCTCAACAAGAGAGAGTTTTACTCTCCCCGAGTACTCTCCCTTCAAGTCCTGGAGAAGTTCCCTTTGATTGGGATGGTCTTGTGGGGTATCCAATGCCTCCGCCTATGTCTTTTCAAGTAAGAGACATTATCTAATATATCACGGAGATGATAACCTCCATTAACAATTTATCCTCCACGACTTGGAGAGCTTTGGGTTTTCCCAAGCATGTGTTGGTTATTCGTAGGATACTAACATTCCATAGAAGTCCATCATGGGAGCCTTGGCCTCCCCTGTGACTTTCTGCCTAGAAACTCCCAAACGAGTATGAGTTAAGCTCTTTTCCGACTCGTCTAAAAAGAAAAAAGTTTGTCGAGTGAATTTGTCCCTTTCACACTCGTTAAATTGGACTTGAAAGGTCGTGAGTCTTAGTTAAGCTCTTTTCCAACTCATTTTCAAAAAGTGAAAATATTTTCGAGTGAACTTGTCTCTTTCACACTTGTAAATTGGATTTGAAAGGACATCTATTTGGTACAATTTTATCCCATTTTCAAACCAAGTAGATTATGATTATGAAAAATGACATTTTTTGGCGTTAAGTTGTGATTGCATCTCATGCCCTTGCTTGCAGTATTGAGCATATAGTCGGTTCTCGCTTTGCGTTATAAACTGTTTGCCTCGATAGTTTTGCATCCTCAACCAAGCAAAGCCTCATTTATATCATTCGCAATTTGACACCCTATACCCAGGAGGGAACATTCCCCCGAGTGTCCATCTCCCGCATGCACTTCCTTGCATTGAGCATAGGTATGTTCCACTGTTGGAACTAGTTTTTCTTACTTGCGACACTCGTTTCTTCCTCTGTATCATAGTCAATTCATTTGACTATGAGAAAACAAAAAAAGACAGGCGGGAAGGGAGTATTATCTTATATTGGCAGTAGTCATGTCGCCTTTGAATAGAGCACAAATTTATTGAGTCCACTTGTCATCATAATTTTGGGTTTAGCGTGGCCTTAGGAAGTTGAGCTCGTTACAGAGATTTTTCTCCCCCGACTGGTTACTCTTCCATTCCCTATGGAGAACTTGATTGATGCCTCCTACATCTCATGGTTTCATCATTGAGTCTATGTTGTCGAAGTCTTCCATATGTCTCATGCTCTTGTTCAAAGGCAGTCTATCAACCTGTGTCAGCCATTCTTCAGAACTCTTGACTTTGCAGGTCGGCCATACCCTCAGTTTGTCTCAGAATCACATGATGTTGTAGTCCTATCATGCACCTTGGTCCTACTTTCCTCATTGGTAGGTAACCTTGAACCCAATAGTTAACATTTCATTATTGGTCATTGACTGGGTGGTTTCCCTTGTGTTTGACGAAAAGACATCTATTCACACATTGCGATTTGTGCAGTGTCTTGGATGCCATTAACTTTATTGGTGGTTTCCTCACCTTTGTCAGCAGTTTTCCTCATTGGCTATTATTCAGAGGGTCTTTTTCGTGTACTGCTTGCACTTGGCACACGCGAAAGACGCACAGGGTCGTAGGTTCGTGAACATGTTCTTCGTCTGATTTCCTCCAAAGCATGAAGCTCATGCTTGGTACCTCGTGTTGAATGATGAGAGATTCCTTAATGTTCTCCTTTCAACGGGTCTCCTTCCATCGACTTCAACTCATCTATTCTGGAAACGAGACCTAGATTCCTATGAGTACCTTGATGCTTGCAGTCATTAGTGGCAGGTTCTCTCACCATCGACAATAGGGAATACATCAATGTCTCCTAATCGATGGATTCTTCAAGTGTTCGACCCTGACTCCTTTATTCACACTTGTAAGAATGTACTCGGTGCCTTGATACCTACTTTCATCATTGGTAGGTTGTCTCGCGTTTGTTAATGACATACCTCAATGACCGGTAATCAAACGATGTCTCATTGTGTTCGAACTCAACTCCTTTATTCACATGATGTAGACTTGCACCTTTGGAGGATTGTGTACAAAACTTGAAGACATCAGTATGTGGTCGCAAATTTCCTGAGTTGTTGCTTCCTTTTCATTGGACCAGTACCTATATGACTTCAATGATCATGGGAGATCAGATTGTACTCCATACACATATATCTTTAGATTTATTTTGAGATTGGTTCTATTGGGCCTTATTCGTGACTATGACATCCTTTGGCATGTAACCGCATTTGTATTTGCCTATTCATGGCCACGGACAGTTGTTTGGTATATTTTCACATGGATCTGCAGTGTAAATTAAATTGGCAGCCATGTATGCAAAGTCAGTGCAGATTGTAATGAGCAACTAGTTCTTCCAGTTGGTTGCCCATCACTCCACTTTTGGGTTTTTATAATGTATTTTGGCCATCACAGATACTCTTCTGACCTCACACATTAGGGGGCATCTGTTATAGCAAGTTTTGCCTCAACCCATGCAATCTTGCACAGAGGGCCTTTTTCCATTTCCCTATGTAGACTTTTCATCCCTTTTTGCAAATCCCAGAGCTAAAAATACATTTTTTCCACATATACACACCTTGCCTACTATACAACATGTGTATATGCAGGTTGCACCACTACAACCCGCGTACATCGGGAAATGTGCCCAAAATTTAAAAAATGGTGTCGGGTTTCCATGTCATGATAGGAGATCAATGATCCTTGGCCTTCCATATACTAGAAACGTTCTGACTCGACCCTTCAGTTCCATTTGAAGGCTATAAATGGGCCAATTCTGAGCTATGGAAAAGAGGAGAAAGAATTCAACTTTGAAAGAAAAGTTACTCTGGAGGAATTATTCACTTCACATTGAGTCTACATCCCTTTATCCTTTAAGTCTGAACACAGTGTTCATCCCCCAAGCTCTTCCCTTATTGAGTGAAAACTCCATTGTCTCTCTTACATGAGCTTGCCTTTGGTGGAGGATTGAAGTGGTCGAGGCCCAGCTGGAAGGAACTTAGTTTCTCGGTTCCAAACCGTGCCGACATGAAAGTCTGTAACTTTTTCACTTATGTTGATCATATATTAATAGAAATACTCTTTTCTCGTCCAATTGATATCTTGCAAATATTTGAATTATTATTCCATGGGCGTATTTGTTATGAATGTTAATGGATTATGCTATTGAATGTGCTAACATCATATATTATCACCATATGCTTGTTTTGCTTGATTGTTGAGGACTAGTTGCAGGTATATTGCTTTGGGTCAAGTGCTCAACGGTTGACTTCATCGAACGTCTAGATGAGGTAGGCCTTTTATCTTGTCTTGCTAGCATTTGCTTATATAGCATACTTGAGAATAGAGTTGATTTTTGCAGTCATTTCTGTTTGTTGTGGTTTGCCCCTAGCCATAGAGAGATTTTCCTCGTAACAAGTACCACCTCCCTTCCTCATGATGGAACGAATGTACTTCCCACGGGCTGCTCGATCTCTCATCGACGTTAAAAGACCCTTCCCTCATGCCCCAAAACTTGCATTGGAGAGCATGCGACGCAATGGCCTGCCACACATCGCCCCCATACATCGTGGGCCCCTGGTTTTTGAGTGAGGCTTAAACTCATGGAAAAGGAGTTGAGCAATCACGTCCATTGACCCCCAAGTGACCTAGGGCCTTGCCAATGGCCTTATTGGCCAATTTATTTTCTTCAACGTTATTGACTTTGAGGACGTGGAAATAATTGATGCGCATGGGACCTATGAGAAGGAGAATTCATGCAATTATATTTCTTAATCTTGTGTTATGAGGAGAGGATCATAATATCATTGTCCTTATTATTATATTTGAATCGCCCACTACATTCATAGTTTGTCATGTGTTTTTTTTCCCAAGTGTATCCCTTGGAGGAAGGTGTAAGCCTCTGCTTTATTGTTTGTTTCCATCCCCAGATTCCAGAAGTAGTCGAAAAATATATTTCCTTCGGGCCTGAAAAGAACCCCCCCTCTACCCGCACCTACCTCCCCTAACATTTTATTCTTTTTATCCAACAAGAGTTTAATTGTTTAATACGAGCCGAGGAGGGTAAGTCTTCTTCTTTTTAGAATGCTCGGTCATATTTGAAACTTTAATAACGAAAGTAGTGATTGCATCTTTATAAAACCCTTCATCATTTTTTACATCAGCTTCTAGGTATTGTTTCAAATTTGATTTTTTTTATGCCAAAGCAATAAAACTCTTTGTTAATTCCCATGTCTCAAGCATTAGAGACATTATTTTCTGAATATTCTTTCTAATATAATGTATGACATATGCAAGTAAACTTGATGTCCCTTTCAATTTAGAACTAGTCTCTGGTGTGTCGTCCAAATTCTTCCATGGATTCATAGAGGTGATTGGACTTGCAAATATTGGAGGTGGCATCTGTGCAGTTTCCAATTCTTTAATTCTTTCTTTCAACTGGGAATTTTCATTTTCCATGTCATCAACTGATACTTTGAGTGCTTCCCCTGTAGATTTGTGGATGCGGGCAATTCTGGAAGGTGGTACACCGTTGAGATCTAACTCAAAATTGGACTTTCCTTGAATCCTTTTATTCTTTGAATGGAGCCTTTCAAAAATTAATTTTGTAGAACTTCTATCGAACATGGCATTTTGTACTGTGAAAGATTCTTCTTCTAAAAAGATTTGTTCTTGAGTTGTAAATTCCCTGCTCTCTTGAAGTCTCCATTCATCATCGGGAAACTTTATATTCTCAATATCAACATCTAGATCCATGTCTCGAAGAACAACCTCATCTTCAGGTACGAGTTTTTCTACCTCTTGTTGGGTACTTTGTCTTTTTCTTTCCTAAAGCTTATCAGTCTGCTCCAATTTCCCTTTCTGAGGGTTTTGGTCGCTTTCATCATCAGAGTTATTGGTCAAAGACTTCTTTTGTTCTGGTATCGCTGATTGGAAATTTTTCTTAGGTAGGCCGCTTCTCTATGAAATATTGGGAGAATGAGCACTTCTTTCATTAACCACTCTTCCCCTATGTTTGTGTTGATCTGTGGCACTAACGACAATTTCAATATCCGTTGATTTCTTCTCAATAATTATTGTTGGTAGGTCTTGATTGTTGCCTTCATCTTCCTCAAATAAAAAGGTATTAGCAAGTGATATACTTAAACCAACAGATGTCATATGGTCCATGAAAAAGTGATTGGAGTTTAACCTATACCTTAGTACTACTATTATTCTAGGCTTTATTCCTTATTACTAATATTGACGTTAGTACATTCTAAATAAATTAATAACTCCATTAATAAAATGTTATACCCTAAACATTAATACTTATTTTATTAATATTATTACTCTATTTTTTTATTAATACTAATCTTATTAGTGATATATTTTATACCCTAAATAATAATAATATTAGGATTATTCTTTATTATTCTAATATCATTAGTGATATAGCTTATACCTTTAAAAATAGTATTATTAAATACTTAAAACTAACATTATTAAACCCTTAATGTTAATACTAATATTATTAATGATATAGTTTATACCCTAATAATAATATTATTAAATATTTAACCTACCATTAATATTATTATTATTATGGGGTTTATTCCTCATTACTAATTTCAATCTTTGTAAATACTAAATAAGTTAACAACTCTATTACTAAAACTAACATTATTACACCCTAAACTTAACACTAATACTATTAATATTATTATTTTAGGGTTTTTCTTTAATATTAGTACATCTCCAGTAGTATTAATAACCCTATGATATAACCCTATGATATGGATCCCAAGATAAAAAAATATTCTGGTTTATTTTTCAAAATGTTTTAACTATTTTATTTTTTTATAGTGAAATATTTTTCAAAATGTTTAACTATTTTTTATAGTAAATTATTTATTTTCTTCTAAGATCTAAAATTTAAATTTTTCTATTAAATAATATTAAATATAATAAAATAATTATTTTTCCAATTTTAAATAATGATAACATCTTGGATATTGGATCAATTCTAAATTATAAATCAATTTGTTTGAATAAATCTTTTACTAATTTATGAATTTTTTTTCATATTAAATATAAGAAGAAATTAAATAATAATAATAATTTTAAAAAATATTCAATTAAAATCATATTATGATAATAGTTGTTAATATTAATGTAATAAATAGTGATAATATATTACATATTAAATCATGAAAACAATTCTCAATCAAATTTGATTTAACTTTTAAATCAATATGTTCTATTAAATATTTTATTGAATCATTAAAATAATTTTAAATTTTGATATAAGAACTTCAATTCAAATGGTATTGATGATAATAATTGTTAATATTGAACTTTAAAAAAATACTACTTTGCAAATTTTACAATAAAAAATAATTCATAATTCATTAACCTAAATTTTCAAAACAAATTTAATTTTTTTTTAAGATGATGGTTGTAAATGATTATAATTTTTCATATAAGACATAGTAAAATGAAGAAAAAATCATCTTTGACAGTGTATTAACTTTTTAGAATAATTGAAAGTTAAATTTAACTAATAATGCCTAAATATATTCATTAAATATATTTGTAAAACAACCCAAGATAACTCTTGAAAAATAACATGTTACAATTAGTGAGGTAAAATAGCTTTCCATTTACATCTACCATATACTTATGATATCTTGCAAAATTCAATGAAAATTATTCAAAT
The DNA here is from genome assembly GCA_900067695.1 of Picea abies. Classification (NCBI taxonomy): domain Eukaryota; kingdom Viridiplantae; phylum Streptophyta; class Pinopsida; order Pinales; family Pinaceae; genus Picea; species Picea abies. Next base: position 11,782 of record CBVK0100189079.1, read on the forward strand.
ACACATGCAAATGTAGCATATATTCAATCATATAATCAAAATATAAATGAAATACAAACTTACTTCAAAATATATGAGGAATTTGAAAAATCGATGATTTGATATCATCAATATGATTTGATATCATCAATTTTTTCGTCTACCTTTGAGCCAAAACCACAATCAATGTGTATGCATTCTTAAAATAAAGTTGGAAACATGTAAGGCTCTAACTTCAAACAGAATTGTGAAGGCCTTTTTTAAGTAGACAATGCATCTAGTTTACATTGTCACACTAATGCATTTGTTTATTTTAATATGCATTGAAAAAATACGTACACTAAAACCTTCATAAAGCATTAATTGCAAAGGTTTGTATTTTTATTTTCACTTGAAATTGTTGTTACATTGCATTTATGATAATATAACACATCAATGCACTAAAATTTACATACACATTATGTACCAATTTTTATTTTGGGGGTAATTAATGGTGTATTTTTCATCAATGCACTAAAAAATCGAAAGGAAAAAAGAAAAAAAAATTCAATTTGTAAAAGTTGAACAAACTTCTAATCCATTATTGTGCCAAAGTTCAAGGGAAAACTTATGCAAGAGAAATTTACTAAGTAAGAGATTGGAGTAGACAAATTTTCTAAAGAGCAGAGTAAGGGGTTAAGTAAGAGATTGGACAAATTTTCTGAAGAGCAGAATAAGGGATTAAGAGATTGGAGTAGACAAATTTTCTAAAGAGCAGAATAAATTTTCCCTCATTTAATTCAAAAATTATCAATTTTTGTTTATTTATTCTTATTCATATTTATAGTTCATTTCAACCAAATTGAAAGGTTTTAAACTCATCTTCAATGCTACAAACTCCACCTTTGTTATTGCTTCCCTTTTGTTTTTTGTTGCTAACCCTAGTAATATAAGATTAATTTCTTTTCCCTTTTACAATAATATGTCTTTTTAAAGCTTTAAATATTTATAGATCAAAGACTTGTAAATATAAACCAATTAGGTTAAGTCTAGCAAATACAAAGTGAAAAAGTAGTAACTTAAGTTATTCACTTTTAAAGTTTATCAAGCATGAGTTTCCCATCCCCGATACTTGCCCTTGTTTTCTGAGTTTCGTACCTATTTTTCTTATATGCTGAAAACAGAGCATACATTCACAGTTCTAAAACTTAGAACTCAGGAGAATTGAACCAATTCCACTGTCTCGACAATTATTTTGATGTAAAAAATATTTCAATGAATTGGACCCCTCATTCCATTATTGGATTCCAAAACCTTTTCATATCATTTTTTTAAGGAATGTTTTCAAGTTTCATGATGCACATTGTACAGTGCATACACACTTATGTGTTTAGTATTGCATATCACACCGCTTGGCATTGTCATTTTTTAAATAAGGTTTTCAGGTTTCACGATACGCATTGTACAATATATACTCACCAATGTGTTTATTGTAGAGCACACAACGTAGCATGAAAACCTGCAAATGTATTAGTGCATAAGACTTTTCTGTAGTTGTGCATCAAGCTATGCAGTGCTCCATACAGAAGTAAATGAACCTATGTGTATTACAGTATAATATGCATTGGTGCATATTGTTTTATAAAGCACACTACCTAACTTGAAAACACAATTTTAAAGTAAATTTTTTTATTTAATTTATAAAACATACTTAATAATTTGTATATTTTATTATGCAAGGTTTTTATTGATAGAAGATTCTTAATAGTCTAGCTTGCAAGCTGTTGGCATTAGTTTAATGTTTATAATTACAGCCAATCAGATTTGAACTTGAACCTTGTCACAGTGATTTCAATCAATTTCCAATCCCCCTTAAATCTGTAAAAAACCTCTATCCTTCTAATGCATTTTTTAACACAACTAAATCCTCCATCTACTATATAGTTTGATAGACTTGGAATTGTGCTGTAGAATTTTCTGGATAAAACTGTGTATCAAATTTCGAAACATTTAACGTTTCGAGTGGACACTCCACCCATCATCAAAAACATTAATAATTCGAATGGTGAAAAAAAATATGCTAAGACCTAGTATTATTATCTTATCTGAAATATGGAGCAAAAAATTCTTAGATATCATATGTACAAAGTAATGGGTGCATCTAAATACCACTATTTCATAATCCACCTCAACTTTCCTCACATACCACTATTTCATAATCCACCTCAACTTTCCTCGTGCAATTTCCCACCTTCAAGATAATGTGATCCCTCCAGTGAGATCGGAAGAGCGGTTCAGCAGGAATGCCGAGACCCAGTCATTTATTATATATGTAATTACG
>CBVK0100189080.1:0-14080 GCA_900067695.1 Picea abies
TGACCGTGACCTTAAAAATAGATGATTATTATTATTATTATTATTATTATATGATGTGTTTTGCATATTTTTATTTTATAAGTTTATAGAAATTTTGATCTAAAATAAAATAAAGCTTCAATTATGTCAAATTAAAAACTAAGTTAATGAGTAGACAAATTCAATTATTTTTTGAAATTTTTCTTCAAATTTGATAAGGATTTTGTCAAAAGTTATACTTCACTTGATTGATGAAACTTTGCTTCTTAAAAAATGAAATCACCAAAAAATTGAGTTCATCCACTCATTAACTCACTCCCCATTATCGATATCTAACATAGAACATATTCTTTTACACGAATAAATCTTCACTTTGGAAAAATTCCACCCAGTAATTGATCAATCTAGCATATAATGTATCTTTTGACACTCATAAACCTTCACTTGAACAAGGTTCCTAGCTTTCCCACTACTCAATCAACCTAGAGATGTCTCTTAATGAATTTATGGTAATTTATAGTTAACCAATTAAAAAAAATGCACCCTGATCTTCATATTCACTAATATAGATGCCAATTTTAGGCAAACAAGTTTGGTCCAATGATATTTTTACACTGTAAGGTGTTTCCCTCCTCTAGTTCCTATCTCTAATGTGACCCTCTTTCCCTACTCCAATGTAAGATTTTGCTTATGCCAACATCCATATAGCCTCTCTTAGTTGTCCATTCTAATGCATCCATATGTGTGAATCCATGAAGATGAGTATAAATTTTTAGTGAAATGTGACGATGAAAAATTGACATTTTACATATTTCTTAAATTTAATCCCTCAAAGCTCATATAAGCCTGGTGAATTTTGACGTGTAGTTAAAAAAAAATTCTAGGGAATTGTGTTGTCTTTCTAACAATATTTTTTTCTAAAAAAAATTAATGTATCAAATTTGGATTTAATTAAATTTTTTTCCTTGCAATTTTTCAGAAAAGTTAATAAATGATTTTTTTCAAGTCAACTAATTCAACATTTAATGTATAATTTTCAAAAACAAATATATGGGCATGATCTACACAAATGTAGTAGATTCCACTTTTGTAGACAAATATATTCCTTATTGTTTTTCGGCTCTAGCCAATTAATATTTGAATGCCATTTTATACACATTTGTCTCCCTGTCAACCTTTTTCCTATTGTTTACTTAAATTGAAAAACCAAAAATACCCTTTTGAAGAGGAGACATTCACGGTGATCCCACATAGTTTTGTAACTTTTTGGTTATGTAGGTTTTACACTATCTATTTTTCTTCGAGGTCCTTTGGAAATGTGGAAAAAAATTATAAGTATATGTTTTAAGAGAAAATAAATTAAAAATATAATATGAAATTTAAACTGTGAAAATAAGATGCCATTGGATTGAGAATTCATTGACGAAACCATTGGCATCACTCTACCACATAATACAAAACGGCTCAAGAGTTTTCACCCCCTAGAAGTTGCAACTACAAAATATCATGCAACAAGGGGCCTCGAATTCTAGATTTTAAACCCTTGTTTGAACAATTTAGGTTGATAGAGGGTTTTATAAAGTGGGATCAAGAGCTTAATAAGTATTTTCAAAATACCTTGATATAGGATTAATTAAACCCTCGATCAAGGTCTTTTAGGACACATAAAAATATCTCAATCAAACTAAAGGCCTTCATGACTAAAAATAAAAAGGATAAAAGGTAAATATAAACCCACACAACTCAATGAATATCAAAAAGCTAATTATAGACCTACAAATATGAGTTCCCCATTTAAAAATATAAAATAGAAATGATTGGGGAGTTTATCACCCATTCTATCTTAAAATTCCATGAATAGATTATTTACAAACCACCAAGAAAGTATTAATAAGAAACCAAGAAAATATATATGGAAATAAAGTTAATTCACTAATGATTAAGTAAATATCAACCTACACATCATTGATAGTAATATATTCCAAGGTGAAAATGCCCAAAACATTAAAAATGGCTAGATAAGTGAGTTCATTTAAAAGGGTAAAAATAAATATATTAATGAGTGTATCACCAATTCTATATTAAAAACCCACCAAGAAAATATTTAGGTTGATTTCCTGATCTATTTATCACAAAAAAATGATTCATAAAGTTATTATAAAAAGGACCTTGATCGAGCTTTGTAGCTCTATAAAGGGTTTACTTAATCGAATCTAAAACCTGGCTTGAGAGTTGGCAGTGTACATAAAAAACCATCGATTGATGGATTATTCAAGCACTCGATCTAGGTATTAATAGCTCGATTGAGCGCTTAAAATTACCTTCATTGAGGGCATGAAAAACATTATTTCATGCTCTCCCTTGCCAAGAAGTGTTACCTAACTTCATGGATTCACCCATATCATTACCACTTCGCTTGAATCATCTATCCTCCTCAATGAAACGAGTTTTTATTTTCCCTCTTTCAATGTGATATTCATATCCCCAACTAATCTACAAGCTTCATCTTCCCTTCTCTATTGACATTCATGGGAAGTGCTTTGCTTTCTTTCCTCAAATGGTTCTTGGCAATGTTTATCTGTTTATTTCTACTACGTTTTTTGTCCCCAATATCATGAATCATGTTTGTTTTTTTCAAGCATCATTTCACTGTGATCAACACCAACATTTCCATGCTCTCACTTTTCCACTTTTCTATTCATTCCACTATCATTTTCCCTATAAGTCTAGGGTTGTTTTCCTATGAATGGGTTTTCTATTCATATCATTTGTTAAAATAATTTGTGCGGTTTTTCTTAATTGCTATCTACAAATATAATTTACTCATTTTCTATGTTGTTCTACAAATTGTGTAAGATGCTTTTTTGTCTCCTATAGTCTTCATCTTCTCAAAATTTGTTCTTCTAATTTTGAAGTGGAGGTCTTAGTTTTCTTGGAGATTGGGTGCTACCATGTTAGACTCCACAGTGGAACAAAGTTCTCTCTTTTCCCTCTAGAATGCAATGTGAGGTCTCCTCCCAAATGGGTGCCTCATCGGATCACCTTGCACTCTCTTTTATTCTTGTTAATATAAAGCACAATGACATCAAAAATCCCTCTATCAATATTGAAGATGAGAATGTTCTCACCATCATCTAATGAATATCAAACCCATATGCAATTGTAGTAGTAGTCGATTCATTCAATATTTGTAACATGTTAAACCCACCTATATTCTTGTCATCCTTAGTGTCCTACCTTTGAGAATTGTTATATTAGGAGGGAACGATAACTATAACACCCCAATTTTGATGCCCATTGTAGCATTGTATATTTGTAAGTATTATGAATGGTTGCAAGCCAAGCAATGCAATATGTAAACATTGTACATTGAAAATAATAAAAATGAAATACACCACCTATGATAGACAGGTAAGGACTAGAGTAATGGGGGGATATGATTCCATAAGAGCAGGGGATTCATGGGGATTTTGAGGAGTTCCATATGCCTTGAGTCTTAATCCATATTCATTAATCAATTTGTCCCTTTGACTTATTTAACACTCCATAATTGAATTGATGTAAGAGGTTGGGTGAGGAAGTCATCCCACTCACTTATGACAACATGGGTTGAGTGTAATCATCCTTGGGGGAAGAGAAAGAGTCAAGAAAGCATGGGAGAAGAGGAAATTCAAGTAGGAAGGAAAACTATTTTTTATAGTTAGCAAGAAGTGAGGAAAACCAAAGTTGAGTGTTGTAAAGGTGTGTCTATTGATAGTGGGTAATGAAAATAGCTTGTTGAAGATAGTAATTTTGCTGAAAATGAGGTTGGTATGCCTATGAGAGATTCTTGTTAAGGAAATTACTCAAGAGCATTTGTGGATGATGTGTGAGCACTCCTGTTGTAGCTAGATTTCTTGGATCCCCCAGTAGAGAGATTCTTGGTCAATCTTTGATTTAGGCCTAGAGGGGATAGATATTGTTTAACGGGCTACGGTGCAAAGAAGGAAATGCCATCCCTTGTGTTGTGTAGACTGGTGGGGAAGAGATCCTGGCAGTTGGAATTTTGTAGGATTTTCATCACTATATTTTAGTGGGTATTTGAGTTGTTGCAATTGGTTGTAGACACCCATAGGATCCTTCCTTTCCTTATGGACTCATAGCCCCAGCTCAAGGGTGACTTGTTGCTAAGAGAATTGGAGAAGCAAAGTCTATGGTTGAGTGGAATATCCTTTTTTTGCAGCGGATTGTGTAAAGAATTTTGAAAGATAAGAGTTTTGATAATTGTGTTATTTATTGTTTAATGCCGAGGCTAAATCTTGAATTTACTGTGTATTATATATGTATGAATTATGTTGTGAATGTGTAATCATTTGCATTCACATTTTTAAATTATTCATAACAGTTGCATGAGCTTGAATGTCATGATGTGTATATTTCTACATTTGAATCAACATATTTGATTCATCTAGTAATGTGGCCCATCCAGGGAGTTAGGTACGTTAACGGTTGGTATCAAAGATAAATTTGTGTAGTAGTATGACTTAGAGGGATCTGGGGATGTTATAGGTTGGTATCACATATTTTGGTTCAACACCAGACCCGTATGGGCCAAATACCAACATGAATTTGATCAATTTGTTGTTGTAGAGTTTGATCTTTGTCGAATTTGGGGGAAATTGTAAAATCAGAGTGAAATCCCCAAATTTCTAAGCAAATTCAAATGAAATTTGCACTCATAATGGTTGAATAGATGATTAATGGCATCGTTTTGCAATTTGCAGAGTTAAAAATTGATTTGGGAGGGTCAAACTTCATGTTTTCATGGCTACTGTGAAGTTTGGAGAATCAACTAACCAGATCACTTGGATAGTAATATCAATAATCGAGATTCACCTTGGGTCGATTTAAAAATTCTAATTTCACCAAAGGCAATTTATTGGTTCGCCAAAGAATTTCAAAGTTCGACGAAATTCAGCGAAGTGCAAACAAAACTTAGCTCACCAAAGAAGAATTTGGAGTTCGACGAAGTTTACTGGATCAATGATCAAGATCAAATTGACCTTGAGATCAACAGTCCATATCCAACGTGGATTTGGAAAAAAAGTCGAAGTTAAACGATTTCGGTGATTTGAAGAAAAATTCAGATTGTGGATAGATTTATTTTGAAATCACCAATCGTCAATGGAGTTTTTCAGAGGTCACTAAAAATTGTAGTTTCTCCAAGATTTCCAATGGGATTTTTTGGAAATTGTCAATCATCGATGGAGTTTTTTGGAGGTCTCCAAAAAAGTGTGGTTTTTCCAAGATCACCGATGAAGTTTTTTTGGAAATCAACAATGGCACTTTTCAGAAATTTTCGACCATCGATGAAGGTTTTCATAGGTCACCAAAAAAGTGTAGTTTTTCTAATAACGTCGATGGATTTTTTGGAAATCGTTGATCACTGATCATGTGGATTTTTTCATATGTCACCAAAACATTGTAGTTTTTCCAAGATCACCAATGGAGTTTTTCGAAAATCTTCGATTACCGATGGATTTTTTGGGAGGTCACCCAAAAACTGTAGTTTTCCAAGATCGTCGATGCAATTTTTTGAAAATTGTCGATGGCTAATAGAGTTTTTCAGAGGTTGCCAAAAGATTGTAGTTTTTCTCTAACTACCAAAAGACACTTTTCTACAACCATTGAAATATACTTTTTCCCTGATCTTCGATAGAAGGTTTTTGTTGATTTCTAATACAAATGTTTTTGTCAATCACTGATAGAAAGTTTTGTCAATCACCGATACAAGGATTTCGTTGATTGTCGATGAAGGGTTTTTAGTGATCTTCGAGGAAGGGAAAAAAATACTAAATAAGAGAAATACAAGATAATACAAGAAGAGTAAGAAAAGAGGAAGAAGATGAGAAGGATAGGACAAAGAAGGACAATGATTAAATAAATAAAAAATAAAAAAGATGGGCCCAAAAGCTTGTTTTTGTCATAACAGGAGAAGAAAAGCTTAGAATCGGATTAAATTTAAAGGTTATATCCACAGAGATGAAGGCTACAAAAGTTCCTGTGAGGGCCATGGGCCAATTCTGCTTAAATTTTCTAAAAATGCATTTTAGTAGTTTTTAAAGATCTGGGTGGTGCTCGGCGACTAGGACCTAGATAGATATGAAATTTTTATAGAGCATCCAAAACGAAGGAATGAAAATATATAGTTAGAATTATGGAAAATTTCAAAAGGGTTTAGAGTGGAAATGCTGAAACAGGGAAAAATCCTCAATTCCCAGACACATTTTGGGGATTTTTGAAATCTTTGGAAGAGGAAAAGGGACCCTAATTCACAAATTTGGAACAAATTATTTAGTCAACATTTTATTTCCTCAACAATCCGGACAACTTTTTCTTGAGAAATCTTTTCCCATTTTTCTCCATTTGGGAGAAAGCCAGTTTTGTCTAAAAATTCTAATTCCATGTCTAGAGAAAATGTAAAAAGTGCAAAGTCATCAATTCCAGATTTATACAGAATTTGACTAGAGCATAAAATTTTGAATCTGAAGGTTTTTGTGTATTCACAATCATAAATACTATCTGAGCTCAATATAAAAATATTTCTAGTCTCTCAGATAAAGGTTGTCTAAAAATTTCTCTCAGATAAATTGCACCAGTTAGAACAGGACAATTGAGTAGAAACGGAAATATTTAGAAAGCTATCATTTTTAGCCCAGGACTCATAATGGAAGAATGAATACAACCATTAGAAATATAACTAAAATATATTATATATGAAAGATCAAAATTGAGATTAGTTCACCTTTGTTCTTCATAAATTCATGTGAAGGATGAATTGTAACCTAATTAATGAAATATTTTACAATATGCATAATTCTAATAGTAATTGTTGCATGCACAATTTTGTAGAATTAGAGGTACATGAAGGACATAAATCAAGTTTAGAAATCAGGGGTAAAGAGATGGATGATGCACAAGGTTCTTACAACCATGGAGATGAAATTAGAGGATTAAATATCGGCCTGGGAAATGCATACACAAAGTCCAATGGACATAGAAGTAGAGTTGAGCCTATAGAGTAGATGAAGAGATTGCAAAGAGAAGTGAAAATATATAGGGTAGATAATGAAAGGTTGATAAGGCCTCAATAGGATCATAACCAAATTAATTATTAGTTTCTACAGATTCTAACATGCAAAGAAAAATAAACAAGGATTCAAGCATAAGACATGCATCTAATGTGGGGCATGTGGAAGAGCACATATCTCATGATAATATGGATTACTTCGGAGGGTTGAGGCACTCAAGAAGTTTTAGTAGGAGTCACCATTTTCCTAGACATTTATCCAGAAGAGCACCCGCATTTTCATAATCATAGAGAAACCCAAGTAGATCCCCTATCAGACATCAAAGGAGAAGGATCAAGTTAGATAATTTACAAGGAGAGGTCAAGAGGCTCAAGCCACCCACATTTGATGGAGAGCATAGGAAGGGTGAAAAATATAAAGCCTAATTGTTGGGAATGAGAAAATATTTTCAATTTCATAATTATTCATCAAATATGGAAGAAAAGATGGGAATATGTCATATTCAAGGGAAAGCTTCCATTTGGTGGGACCAGTTGAAACAAGTCAAGTGTATTTATGAGAAAATAATATATTGGAAGAATTTCAAGGAATAGTTCCAACATAAATACTTTTCAAAGCACTATTATGACAAGAAAATGCAAGAATTCTTTGATCTTCTAAGGTATGTGGATTTCATCAAGGATGAGAGGGTTAAAATTCATAGGTTTCTAAGTGGTTTGTCATCATTATATAATGATAAAATTTAGTTTGATGTGCCCAAAAATTTGGAAGAAACCATGAGAAAATCTTAGTATTTGTATGAGCACATTAAGGCAAGGCTAGTTTTTCAAAAATCTTGGGATGACAAAAATAAAGGCAAGATGGATTAGAGGAATAAAGGATTCAAGAAATATTTCTTTAGGAACAATTCATAGTGATAAAGGAATGGGTAGAAAGAAAAAAATGAGCCCAATATGATAGATTCCTTAGGGAAGAGGTCAAGATAACAACCCCTAAAGTGTTGGGGATCCCAGGAGGACCACATGTATAAATGTTTCCCTCATAAAGGAGATAGGATGAGAATTGTGAATAACCTTTAGGAAGCTCATACTGTGGAAGACATGGTAGGAGCATGCCAAGGATTTATGTAGCATTGGACAATAAACAAGAAGACTATCAATCCCACATGATTGAGGTGAAAGGTAATATTTATAATCATCCCATAGCTATTTTGATTTATTATGGAGATGGTCATAACTATATAGATCCTAATATGGTTGAAAGATTGAAATTGAAGAGATGTAAGCATGTGAAGTCTTGGTTGGTTCATCTAGCCACTATAACCAAGAGAAGAATCAATGAGTTGCTCAAGGATTTCCCAGTGAACATGAATGGATTTAGCACTAAGGATTTGAACATTGTACCACTTGAATCATATGATTTTTTTATTGGTATGGATTGGTTGGAAAGAAATCATGTTATCCTAGACTGCTACAAAGAGGCATTCACCTATCTTGATGAGGAAGGGAGTTCAAGGATAGTTTGAGGTATTATGAGGCCTATATCTATCAAAGAGATTTTAAAATTGTAGATGAAAAGAAGTTTTAGAAAAGGGTTCCAAATATATGCAACCCATTTAGAAAATCCAACCAAGGATAAGGAGAGGAGTATTGAATATTATTAAGTTTTGAACGATTATGAAGATGTGTTGGGGGAAATGCCAAGATAACCACCCAATAGAGATATTGAATTTTAGGGTAGCTAGAGTTCCTAGAGCCACAACTCCAAGACTTCCTATCCAACTGGTACTGGAGCCCCAATAGGGAAGTGGGACAACTTATGGATTGAAATTCTTGTTTTCTCCTCTATCTGTGTCTATTTTCTTTGGTATTTCTCCTCCTCTTTCAAATCATTCTAGTGTCTTCCCTCTACCTTTCTTTTTTCTTCTTGTTCCTTTGCTTCTAGTTTTTCTTGGTCCTTCTCTAGAAGTAATAAGAATTGTTCCTTAATTATCTTCCTTTTTTCTTCTTCTTCTTCCATTAGAATCTTTTCTTTAGCCATCTCATCTGGAAATCTGCATAGTACTTCTTCAAATAATAAAACCTCTTTGAATATATCATCTGTATAATTCACTTCATGGATTAGAGGGTGAGTTAGGACAACAAATTTGACATGATTGATTGTTATATCTTGTGTATCATGCCCTCTAAGTTCTCCTTTACATAGGCATATCCCATGCAGGGCTTCTACCTCCTTCCTAGCATGAGGACCATTGGATAAAGCATACCTCCCTATGTTCAGGGAGAATGTGGACCAGAGTTTCTTACTCCTACCTAAGAGGAACAAGGTTATACAAGTTTCCATTGTTTGGTGAGCAATCTCTCAGACCAACAATCTATAGACTATCAGGAACATATTTTGGTAGAATATGTGGGGCCTCAGAGTTCTCATAGACCCTGATGTATGTATAATACTTTCCCATATACCAATCTGTAAATGTTCTCAAGGTTTTCAAGGCATCATGTGATATTCTATATGGTGGATACCCAAAAATTATGGTGGAAAGGGGAGCAAAGAAATAATCACAGATGTCATATATGCATTTCTTATAATTGACATCCCATAATTATGAACAATAGACTTGCACAGGTGGTTGACTAAGGTCCCAATTCCATCTAAAAGAATAAAAGTGGATAACAGAGCATATAACATCAATGAGGTATGCATACATGAAGAAGATAGGATTTTTCATACCTAGGGCATCCTTGATTTTCTAGAAATGTTGAATATTAGTATGTTTTCCCAGTTAAGGATTTAGCTTTTCTTTATCATTGTGTATGCCATCAAGAACCATTCCATATGGAAGTGTGTTCTCGTTTCTTCTCCATACAATCAGCATATCATAGTACTCAACATCCTATAAGGGTTCTTCAGATGTTGTGCAAGGATCAATTGCACCCCTTTCTTGAACCATCTCTTCTCATCAACCCATCAGTCCTCCATCAATTAGTTTCTAGGAGGTGATATCGAAGTCTTATGTCCTATGGTTTTAGAGATGTTATCGAAATATTCGATTTACTCATTATTACAGTTGTATCTTTGTCAATATGTGCAAGGAACCATCTTGCTACTTCATTGTAAGGGAACAACATCAAACGGGTAGCTATGAGGTGAATGCAACTTTTCCTGATATTCTAATATACTTCCAAGTCTTCGTCCTTATAAGGGAAATCTGTAGTGTTGAAAATCATATAAATTTCATCATACCTGGGAGAATGCTCCAACCCATTGAATAAGTTGGTGTCTATGACAAGAATGTCATCTAAACTCACAATGGGTGAAGGTGCATTCACCATGGGGTTTTTACCTCTTCCAGTATATGGATGTGACATGGTTTTGTTCTAATTTTCTATAATAGATGAATCCCAGATAAGATTAATAGCTTAATAAAATAATATAAGTAATTCAAATTAATTCATTTGCATACCTTTAATTCTTGGATTTTGAAGAAGTCTAATATTATCTTGAAATCATTGTATTCACAACACAATTTTTACAAAATTTTGGAATATGAATGAGGCATTATTTACAGTTAAAAGGTTTTAATTGCTTGTAATTTACCCTCCATTTCTTTGTAATTTATGTATAATGGAATACATCTTGTTTCTAGGTGGAAGACTGTGTCATCATTAATTCTTTTTGGAAGTATATATCTTCTCATATTCATGTATCGGGTGCATAGTGATTAAGAGATCAAGCCTAAAAAAATTCCCCGATAGTACTATATGAAAGGGTTCATCAGGATGTTTCATCGAAACATTTTCAACACTTCATGTCCTGGATGCCTTTCGATGGATATTCATAAAGAAAATTTGTTTTTGTATTGGGAATCGTGCAAGGGAATAGGTTACACATCTCTATGTCCTATTCATGTGTTGCTTATCATGTGCAAAACTCTAGTCTAGTTCAATACCATAGCACTTGACATTATCCTTATTGGAGTGTAGCATTGGGGAGAAAAAAATACGATGTAAAGATCACTCCAATGGGAGTTTTTCCAATAGTGTTGTTGGAGAAGACCTATCAAAGAGGATAATGTATCATGCTTAGTCCCCATTTCGATGGGAATTTATCGAGAGAATATTCATACCTAAAAAATAATGTTCATATGAAAAAAACTTAGTCACAGATATGTTAAAACACTTGGATTTGACAAATTGATTCCTACAATGTAATGTTGGAGGTTATGTTAGGGACCCAATTCACACTTATGAATTTTATCACATAGACTAGTTCTTTGGGCCAATAATGGCTTGACATGAAGTACGAGATAATCCCTTTATACCGTAGTGAAGTTATATGCGTCGAGAATAGTCTATCGGAGAGGCTCCAATAGAGTCTATAATGTGCACAAGGTGTAAACTTCTCCAATGAAAAATACTCTCATAGAACACTTCTCGATAGTGTTATCGGGAAGGGTTCACTGGAAAGGAAATTGATGTTATATGTTATTTCACTCCAAGAAGAAACATTATGACAGAAAATAATCAGATATACATTGGACATGGTCATATGAGTTAAGATTTTATTTTAGGACCTAGTGGTACTTTCAACTCACTCATTGAAACAGAGGGCTAACAAATGTAGGGAAAAAACTCACAAAAACATTTGACTATCATAGGTGTTCTTGGGATAGACTTAGGTTTGCATAGGAATAATTGTAGTTTCGTGTATCAATAACAAATCAAGTTGGTAGTTATCAAATCCTTTGCTAATCCACTGAAATCCTATGAGGTAGAGAATTTTAGTCGGTAGTTGTGGGGGCACAATATCTATGAGGTAGAGAATTTTAGTCGGTAGTTGTGGGGGCACAATATGTTGTAGAGGAGTGGTCACCCATACTGGGTATTGAAAGCATCTTGTTGAAGCTGGTAATTATATTGATAATGAGGTTGGTATGCATGTGAATGATTCTTGTTGATGAAATTACCCAAGAGCATTTGTAGATGCTATGTGAGCACTCATATTGCAACTGGATTTCCTAGATCCCCCAGTAGAGAGATTCCTTACTAGTCTATGTTGCAGCCCTGGATGGGATTGAGATTGTCTGAGGAACTATGGTGCAAATAAGGAAAGTTCATCCCTTGGGTTGTGTAGACTAATGGGAAAGATATTTGGGTGGTTGTAATTTCTATAGGAGTCACATCACTATATTTTAGTGGGTACTTGAGTTTCTATAATAGAATTTAAACACCCATAGGAGCTCATCTGTTTTTCTGGACTCGTATCCCCATCACAAGGGTGACTTGTTACTGAGAGAACTAGAGAAACAAATTATATGGCTAGGTGGAACATCCTTCGTCTGCATCTAGTTGTGTAAAACATTTTGAAAGGTAAGTTTTTTTGTCACTGTGTTATTTATTGTTTAATGTTGAGGATAAATGTTGCATTTACTCTATATTTTATATGTGTCAATGTTGTTGTGCATGTGCAATCATTTGCATTTGCATTTTCAAATTAGTCATGATAGTTGCATGAGCTTGTATGTCATGTTGTGTATATTTGTACGTTTGAATCGATATATTAGTATATTTTTGTAATAACATGGCCCGACCAGGGAGTTGGGTATGTTACATGTTGGTTTCAAATATAAATTGTGTGGTGGCATGCCTTAGTGAGGGATATGGGGACATTACAATAATGGAATATTTATGCACCTAATGAGTGGGGTATTGTTAGAAAAATTATTTCATATTATGCAGATGCTTTGAAAATGCAGGAGTTTCCTTAGTGCTATTATGAAAGCCGCTAGATGTAGAGAATAAAATATTTTTTCTTGTTGAGGCTTTGGTCTTCTTTTGGTCAAATAATAGTTAGAAATGAAAAAGAGGATTAAATGACTTTGTTGGAGTGATTTTAGTATTTAAAGTTCAACTATCCTTAAGGTTTGATATCTTTTTGTTTTCATTTATATATTTAAATGAGAGAGGGAAGGAAGTTTTGATGTTGAAGTTTTTGTATGAGTAGAGCAACGCAAGGCTAGTTTTTCAAAATCATTAGGATGACTAAAAGAAAGAAAAGATGGATATGAGGAAGAAAGGATTCATGGAATCTTTCTTTAGGAACAATTCATTGTCATAAAGGTAAGGACATCAAGCACAACATGATACCAATATAATATATTCCTTGGGATATAGGCCAATGAAACAACCCATAAAGTGTTGGGGATGTGAAAAGGACCACATGTATAAATATTTTCCTCATAAAGGAGGTAGGATGAGGACTGTGCATAATATTTGAAAAGTTGATGTAGTGGAAGACATGGGTAGGAGTGTGTCAAGGAATTACACAGCCTTAGACAATAAACACGCATCATATCAATCCCACATGATTGAGGTGGAAGGTAATATTGATAATCAACCCATGGCTATTTTGATTGATTATGGAGCTAGTCATAACTATATAGATCCTAATATAGTTGACAGATTTAAATTGAAGATATGTAAGCATGAGAAGTCTTGGTTGGTTCAGCTAGCCACTAGAACCAAGATAATAATCAATTAGTTGGTTAAGGATTTCCTAGTGAACATGAATGGAGTTAGCACTAAGGCATATTTGAACATTGTACCACTTGGATCGTATGATTGTTTGATTGGTATGTATTGGATGGACAAGCATCGTGCTATCCTAGATTGTTACAAAAAGGCACTCACATGTCTTGATGAGGAAGGGAATTAAAGGACAATTCTAGGTATTTCAAGGCCTATATCTATCAAAGAGATTTTAGCATTGCAGTTGAAAAGAATTTTTAGAAATGGGTGCCAAATATATGCATCTCATATAGAATATTCAGACAAGGATAAGGAGCCAAATATTGAATATTATTCATTTTTTAAGGAGCATGAAGATGTGTTTGGGGAAAAGCTATGTAGTGCACCCTTTCACTACCCAGGTTTTCCAACCTCTCAGTTTACCATTCTGTACATGGAATTATAAGCAATGCATTTAATCAATTAAACACACTTTAATCTCAGAGTAAAATACATAAGTTG
>CBVK0100189081.1:0-14080 GCA_900067695.1 Picea abies
CACATACAACATCTGTGTCGTAAGTTTTTGTCTTGGCATAAATTTTTGTTGTTATTGCCACGCTTTTGCATCGCAACGTTCCACAAACGTTTTTACATTGCCACATTTTTTCGTCGTAATTGCCACGAAGTTTCGTCGTAATTGCGACGATGCATAAGCTTAACCTACCTTGATGGTGATGACATGTGGCAAGCTAATTTCATTGTTGTTTCCACGAACACCTGGTTCGTGGATATAGCAACGAAAAAAAGTCTTGCCTTTCGTGGAAATTGTGACGGATAAGTGTGGCAATAGCAACGAAAAACTGTCGCAAATTTGGTCGTATGTACTAGTGAAACAACATTTCAAACAATCTCCCCCTTTTTCATTGATGGCAAGCCTTAGACAATTCTAATACTCCCCCTATTTGCAACTTTCCTTGTGTCTGCAATTCTTCCTCTGACTGCAACTTATCCTCCTTTTCCGACGAGATGTGAGAGATATCACTCCCATAGAGCATTTTTCTCCTTTGACTTCATCAAGAACATATACATTGCTCGAGGTTATATTTACATTTTCCACTTATCTTATTGAACCTGCCTTACTTATCTCACACCCTTTAGAATGAAATATGAGGTTGTAACCTTGATCACACATATGTGTGACACTTAGAATATTGTGTTTTAACCCTTCAACATACAAAACATTATGTGTTTTAATATTTCCATCATTAAGAGTGAGGATACATTTTCCAACCATCCTTGTAGAAGCATTATCCCCAAGGTAACACTCCTTCTTTTTCTTCCTTTAGGGTGAGAAATTTTTTTTGATCCCTCATGTGTTTATAACATCCATTATCGATGTACTATTGGCTTCCTTTGTCGTGAGCATACATTGGAAGTCAACATTCTTCCTTCTTTGGTTCTTATTGCTTCCTTTTCCACACCTTTGTGTATTCTTATCTATGCTTGGTAAGAACATCTTCTTCCCTGTTTTGTTTAGGAGACCTTATTATGTTGCTTCTACAGTCACATGTTATGTGCACATAGTTATTTCACTTATAACATTTAGTATTGTAATCAAGTAGGGGATAAAACGAATTCTAGTTTCTATCAACAAACCCATCAGAACTTGTGGTTTTGTTGCTCACATAATCATTCTTTGAGGTCTTATAAGAACCTCTATTTCTATCTCACATGATCACTTCTTGCATAAGCTCTACAATCTATTGATTTATGACCAAAATTATTGCAAGAAAAACAATATCCAAGAAAGAGATTTTGGTATCGGGTTGTGAAAGGTCTTCTTGGTGGAATGACCCTTCTAAACTCATTCTTGTGGCAAGAATTAGATTTATGTTGATCATTATTTCCTTTCCTATTGTTTCTTTCATTGTTGATGTATCCTTTGAGAATGTTAGCATATTGTTAGGATTTTCTTCATTTTTCTTTTCTAATGGCCTTGTGACCTTAGTGCTTGCATCTCCCTCGGGGATCTTTTGTTTTTCGTTGTAGACATCAGTAGTCTTTCTAAACTCCAAGCTTCTATTCAACTGATCAATTGTTTTCTCTAGTTCCTTTCTTAAGGAAATTATTTCATCTTTTAGCTGCTCGCAATTTTCTTCCTTTTCTTTCAATTCACTTCTCACCACTTCTTCTATCCTTTTTGCCTCTTCTAGTTGAGTCTTCAAGATGATAATTGTCTTCTATTTTTCTTCAAGATCGTGATTCTTCTTTTCATGTTTCTGCAATTGCTCATTTTTCTTTATATTCTTTCCCCTGAGTCTGTCTATTTCTTCTAAGGCACTAACGAGTTCTGCTTCAAGAATCACTTCCTCTGAATCTGGATTTTCTTTCTGATTATCTTCATTTTCTTCATAAACAGGTTTTGTTTCCATGGTTATGGAGAGAGATTCTTCTTCATCATCACTATCTTCCCTCTCTTTGTATTTGTTAGGTCCTCCTTTTATCTTTCTCACAAATTGTGTTTCTTCTGTCTCTGATTCATAACTGGAACAATCACCAAATCTCTCTTCATAAATGTTTTGTAGCTTGTCCCAAATCTATTTAGTTGATGTACATTGCATTACCTTGATAGTCTCATAATCTGATAGGCCACTCAAGATCACATCAATTGCTTTTGCATTGTTTTCACTTGACTCCTTCCTAGCTTCATCTATATAACTTGCGATTGACTCCCAAATACAAAACCCAAGGGTTTTCAAATATGTAATCATTGTTATACTCCATAATAAATAGTTTTTTTCATAGAACAAAGGAGATTGTTTTATAGGGAGACCTTCCTTACAATCCATATGTGCTCAAGATCTACCTTCTAGTGGTTAAATTGTTTTTAAAGGAACCTATTATGATACCGATTGTTGAACT
This sequence comes from Picea abies, assembly GCA_900067695.1. NCBI lineage: Eukaryota > Viridiplantae > Streptophyta > Pinopsida > Pinales > Pinaceae > Picea > Picea abies. The sequence continues at coordinate 2,367 of CBVK0100189081.1, forward strand.
TATGATTATATTAAGAGGGGGTGAATAATTATAAGATATTATTTATTTTATTTAACCATTATTTAATCATTTATTAGCTGAGAAACAATAATCATATATAAACTCAAATCATAATGCACAAAGTTTAACATGGAAACCCAATAAGGATAAAACCATAAACTTATCTTTATAAATGTTTGTAGTCACCAACCTATTGTTACAAATATTGTAGGCACCAACCTACTAGAGACACCAATCTCCTTAACTAAGAACCAACTCAGCAAGATGTAGGAACCAACCTATGAGAAACACCGATCTCCTCAACTGAGCACCAACTCAACAACACCAATAGGTACCAACCTATTGTAACAATATTTGCAAGCACCAACCTATTGGCGATGCCAATCCTCTCAAATGAGCACCAAATCAACAATTTATGTGTAGACACCAATCCAATATTTTCACACACAAAGTACTTTTGACTTCACCTGCATGCTTCATACTTCAGACATGGCTTTAAAGCCTAGTCACATTTGTTGGAATACTGAGAGGGGGGTGAATCAATTTTATGCAATTATTACCACTTTTAACCATAATATGTATGTATCTATTCATCCACAGTTATCAATTATTCCTTCATTTAACATATCATGAACATATAACCATAAACAATACCAATCAACAATATATCACATCATACACAGTGCACAAGATATTTTTACGTGGAAACCCAAATGGCATACAACCACATGATTTTTTCTTATATATATCAAATATTACATTCATAGGAAGAACCAACTTCCAAATTCTCCAGCACCACCTTCCAAATTCTTATATATATATATATATATTTCTATTGACTTAATGCTTGGAGATTCCACTTCTTATATATATCAAATATTACATTCATAGGAAGAACCAACTTCCAAATTCTCCAGCACCACCTTCCAAATTCTTATATATATATATATATATTTCTATTGACTTAATGCTTGGAGATTCCACAATATCCAAGACTCCCTATAGAATGAGCATGCCAGAGCTAGAAGAGTTGTTAAATAAAGGGTACATATGCCCAAGTGTTTCTCCCTGTGGTGTCCCAGTAACTTTTTTCAAGAATAAAGACAAAACATTGAGGATATGTATTGACTTCAGACAAAGGAACAAGGTTACAATCAAGAATAAATATCCTTTGCCAAGGATTGATGATTTTTTTATCAATTGAAAGGATCAAATATATTCTCCAATATTGACTTGAGGTCAGACTATCATCAAGTGAGAATCAAAGAAGAGGATACTAGAAAAACAAAGTTTCAGACAAGTTATGGACATTATGAGTTGGTAGTGGTGCCTTTTGGGTTGACGAATCCATCGACTACATTTATTTGTCTAATGAATGGGGTGTTTAGATATTTGGCTTGGTGGAGTACTTATGCAAAATGGGCATGTAATTTGTTACAATTCAAAAAAATTGAAGGAGAATCAAATAAATTATGCTACACATGTCTTAGAGTTGGAAGTCATAGTACATGACTTAAGGATGTGAAGGCATTACCTTATAGGAAGAAAAATTGAATTAAGAACATACCACAGTGGTCTGAAATATTTTTTTGAACAACTAACACTAAATGCTAGAAAAACTACATGGCTAGAATTTCTTAGTGAATATAACTTTGATATCAAGCACATAAAGGGAAAAGAGAAAAAGGTGGTCGATGAACTCAGTAGAAGAGTGCATAAAATGCATGCTACAACCATTAGTATGTACAATACGGGTTTAAAATATATAATTCTAGATGTTTTAACAACATATCAACATTATGTGCAAGTTAAAGAAAGCTTGTAGCCAAATGATATACCACAGAAATAAAGGGATTACAAGATGGAAGAGCATGGAATCCTCTTATTTAGGAGCAAATGTTGAGTTCCCAATTCTTAGGAATTGAGAAACTTAGTTCTAAAGGATATGCATAATGTGTCATACGTTGGACATCTAGTATATCAAAAACCTATTACAGTTGTAAGAGGCCAATATTTTTGGCCTGGTATGAAGAAATATGTCATTGATTATTTTTCTAGATGCATGGAATGTTAGAAGGTAAATGTTGAGCATCAACATCTAGCGGGATTGATGCAGCTATTTCCCACTCTCGAATGGAAATGGGAAACTGTTACTATCGATTTCATTACCAAATTTCCCAAGAAAGCGAGGCAACATGATTCCATCATGGTAATCATGGACAAGATTAAAAATGTTGGACATTTCATTTGAGTAAAAGTAACTCATAAAGTAGCCAATATTGCAAAAAATTACATGAGAGAAATTGTTAGGCTACATGGCGTGCCTAAGGAAATAGTGTCGGATCAAGATCCCAAGTTCACTTCAAATTTTTCGAAGGGGTTGTTTAAGTGATATGTTTTACTAAAATTTTGAATTTTAGTAAAACATATCACCCAGAGTCAGATGGGAAGATACAGAGAATTAATTGGATAATTGAGGATATGTTGAGAATGTATGTAATGGAAAATCCTTCTATGTGGGAGGACTATATCCATGTAGTTAAGTTTTCCTATAATAATGGGTATCAAGAATCATTGAAGATGAGCCCATTTGAATCATTATATGGCAGAAAATGAAACACACCAGTAAGTTGGGATAACCCAACAAACAAAGTCGTGATTGCTCCCATGTTGTTAAAAGAAATGGAAGAACAAATGGTATAGATCAGGCTGAATTTGAAAGTTGCACAAGATCGGTAGAAGATATTGTAGTGAGATATTGTGGGCCTTTTGAGGTCTTATAAAAGATAGGACTAGTTGCATGCATACTAACATTACTTGCATCCATGAGAATTGATAATGTGTTCCATGTGTCTTTATTAAAAAAGTATGTACTTGATCCTAATCATCTGATTGATTGGAATGTGATCCAAGTGGAACATGAAGGGGATTTTCAAGTGGAACCACTGCGCATCCTAGACCAGAAAGTTAAATTCTTAGGAACAAATCCATCGATTTGGTAAAGGTTCAATGGATCTGTTACGGTCCTGAAGACATCACATGGGACCATGAGGAAGCCATGTAGGAAGCATACTCCCAAATTTTTGAATGTTTTTAAGAATTATGAATGTACACTTGTACATAAGTGAATGAAGACTCCATTTTGGCGACTAAATTTCTTGGAGCCATGGAACCATAACTATAATATTTCTTGTCCAACCAATGTATGGGTTGAGGGGAAAGGGGAGTTGTTGGCTGGAATTGTTGCCTGATATTGTGTGTGTGTGTGTGTGTGTGTGTCAATGTGTAAACGATATGGTTTTGTGCATTGAGGACAGTGCGGTTTTTGGGGGAGGGGAATGTAACATCCCCATTTTCAAACCCCAAACTAGCAATGTATATTGTATATTTAGTACATGTCTGAGAGCCAATTGATGTATATTGTAAATGTAGTATGTGATCGAGAGCCAAAGCGATGTAATATGTAAATAATGTAAATTGAATATAATGAATAAAATGTATTTCTGGTTGTAGATGGAAACATACGAAGATTTAGGGGCTAAGTATCCACAAGAGAGGGAAGGGGTCCAAGGGGGAGAGTTTACCTATGTCTATTAAACCAAAACCCATTTCTTATTTCTTTCTAAATTATCCTTACCATGAACCGTCCATTAGTTGTTGAGTTTTTTAGAGCCCAATAACTGAATTCATGTAAGAGGGTGGGTGTGAGAGTCACATCCCATAGTTATTGATAGCATGGGGGATGAGTACAATCAGCTTGGGGAAGAGTGAAATTCAAGCGAGCAAGAGAAAGAAGGGAAATTTGTATGGGTAAGAGACCAAAAAAATTATGCATTCACGTTTTTGCAAAGAGAGTTGTTTTTGCATGGAGGTTTTTGGCCAACAATGGAGTTTTAAGTGTTGAATATTGAAGGTAGTTGTTGTGGGAAAATTCATGCTGTTGGGAGAATTCATGTTGTAGTTGTAGAATTCCTAAGGTCCCGACAACTATAATTCTTGTCCAACCTATGTAAGAATCCCTGGAGGGGAGTGGAAAGGCCTGAGGGACTGTGAGTAGTGAAGGGGGATTCCATCCCTTGGGTTGTGTAGGCTGAGGGGAAGAGAGTTGGTGGACTGGAATTAGTTGTGAGTTTGGATGTTAAGAGAGGAACATTATCGAACCTTAGGGTTCACCATCTCTTATGGATTCATATCCCTAGATCAGGGGAGTCTTGTTGTTGAGAACTGGAATAGAAAGGCTACGGTTGGGAGGAACATCCATCCTCTATAACAGACTGCATATATTTAATATAAGAATTCTTGTTTGTTGTGTTAATTCATGTTAAATGTTGATATGATTGTTGTGAAAATTAATCTGAGTTATCTTGGTTAAATGCTACTTGTTGTGGGTAGAATTGATGCATATAAATCTATATTTTGTGGTAGAATTATTCTATCTACACTTAGTTGTTGGTGTGCACATTTATAGTAGTTGTATTTATGTTTTTATTTAGTATGGATAATTGAATGAGATTGAATGACATGTTGTGTATTATTTCCATATTTTAAATTGGTATCAAAAATTTTATTGAGTCATTATAGCAAGTGACATTATTATATACCACTTAGCATCATTCACATTTTTAGAGGTCATTTATGATTCATATATGAGTTCTTGATTCACAAGGAAATCTGTGGTAAATGTGGATTATTATCTCATTTTTCCATAGAACACTTGCTTTTCAAAAATAACTTCCATTTATTATCTGCATTTATCTGAAGGAAATTGTATGTGATGAAGGGATGTCTTCTATTGATATATCTCTATTGTCTGAACCATATCAATATTTTTCTTATTTGTTTACATGGATGATAGGATAATATTCTACATTTCACATTCCAAGGTATGTTTTATATGTCCCATATGTCTCTTTTTGAATGGAAGCAATGTTTTATCAAGCCGAAATATTCTTGAATGAGATTTCATATCAACTGGCCAATTATTTGAAAACACAAATATTTTTTATAACTTCTTATTTGGTACTAGCGGTGGAATATTGTAATGTATTTTAAAGGACACCCTTAGGGAACAATAAATCCTTTAACATGTAGAAAATAATCCAACTTGAACAAGATTGATATCTCACTAAATCACGTTTACCAAGGCAAACCATTTATTTCTCCAATACAAAATTTCAGATTAGTGCCTTTAAAAAATTGGGTGAATGGAGTCTTTAAAACATAGGTTAGATCAATAAAAACCTTATGGGTGTAAATCATCTTACTCCCTAGGGTATCCCAATCCAACTAGGGTAAATCTAGGAGGGTGTACACACTCGTACTTCTCCTAGCAACCCTTATAAAAATGTCTTGTAAACTTAGCAAATAAAATGAAGTTTGATAGAGGGTGTATACAACATACTCCTCCTAAGGTTTCAACCAACAATGACCAAGAACAAGAAGAAGCATATTTTCCTTACCAATTCCAAGAAATATGCAAGATCAAACCCTAGTTCACCAAGCAATTACAATTCAAGAGCAAGTAAAGAAGCATCCAAGATGTGCACACCACCTTAGCTCAAGCATTCACCAAGAGATATCATCAAAAATAATTTGCAAGAGAGAGAGAGATACCAAAATGCCCAAGTAGGGTGAAAATTTCAGCCAAGTATCCTTCTCCACATGGGAGAGTTATGATGATTCAAATGAGATCTTATGATCTCTTATTTATACAAAATGTCACTAAGCTAGTTTTTCCACATAATATTAGGGAAAACCACAAGACTAGGGGTCAAAAACCCTAATACTTCCCCTTTTACAAAGTAATATTCAAAAATTCACTTTAATTTCACTTTTTCACAAAGAAAACCCTAATTTTAGAAAGACGCCACTCCTTTAGGGGACGTTTTGGCAATAGGAGCAAGTCATTGTAGATGGAGGAGTGTAGAAATGCTTCCCAAAGCCACATATCAAGCATCCAAGTTACTTCCTTCATGGTCAAAGCGTCAAACTCCTCAAAACATCCTTGTGCCAATGCATATCAACCTCACCACCAAACCCTAACCCCCTAGGTGATGTCATGCCTCTAAAGTTGATGTTTTGCCTCTCCTAGGAAAAATGTTTAGCCTGTAGGGGCTAGGTTATGTCTTCCAAGTCATATTATAGGCCTATGAGGTTTCATATTTCTCATTCATCATGCGGGCCCTTGGCATCCACTCGTGGGATTCAAGCCCCATGGAAGACCAAGCTAGGCTTATTCCTCCAAAATTTTCCACCAACTAGGTCATGCAAAGACAAGTAAGAACACCCTCCAAGAATCTCAAGTCATAGCATCATGATAAGTAAATCAAATCAATAAATGAGCCACCTAAGCATGTGCATCAAATATTACTATATCAAACAATTAAGTGTTTAAAGACATTATGTGACTTGTCAAGCTTGAATATGGGAGGGTTGACGAGGTGTCCTATTGGGTAAATCTTGCCCTAGTTCAAGACTCAATGGGCATGGGGTTCATGACATACAAGGGGTTGTAGTGTCTCATTCAAGGGTGCATTTATAGAGGGTGTGTGGCACCTTCTTTTGCAATGCAATTTTTCCAAGCCCATAGTTTTTCCATTCTTTGTTTCTTTCATATTTTAAGGACAAGTTGAAAGCCACTGTCCTAGCATGGTGTCCAAATAATGACAGTGTCACTCACAAACACCTAGTGGAAATGAGAAGGTTGGCTCGTGATGAGACCCCTTTCTCTCATCCATGCAACTGAGATCTCTATCTTGGTGACCAGATGATGGTAATTTCATACCACTAGATATCCATGAACATGATAGGCCGGCTCGTGATGAGACATCCTATCCTCCAACTAACCCTTTTAAGCATTCTTAATTATTATTCTTGTGGGTCCCCCTTTTTATTACAGATAAGAATTTCATTACTTTCTTGGGGGATCCCTGAGTGAAACATATGGAAGGTTTGTACATAGAATTTTATCTTTTACCCAACATCAATATTTCTGGGCCTTCAACCCCTTCTTCCCATAGAATGAGGGACAACCCCTTCTTGGGTCAATACACCCTAAAATACTAAGAGATAAGGAAATGGGGGGAAATAGTGATGGAAGGTGGTAATTATGGTAGGGAATGGTACAATGGCTCTTTAAGAGAGTTCCCAATAGAAAACCCATCCCCAAGGAATACCATTTACTAGGGCGCAATGTCAACCACAAAAGTGAAATGGGGAAAAAGGCATAATGTCCAAGCATATATCATGAAATCTAAAGCAGTCTAAAGCAGTCTAAGATACAACATACTCAAATGCCTCAAATATTGAAATGAAACTCACCTTAATACCTAACTTATACGTCATGTCGCAATACCAATTGCCTCTTGGAAGCCAGATGGTGTGGTGGATTCCATCTGAAAATCTATGACCTCTGTGGTCATGAGAAGGGTCTCCATATGTGCAAAATGATATTGCTAGTCATGTGGTCTCTCAACACTCCATATCTGCAATGTGAGGGCCTCGAGGCATGATGTCCTTAGTTATCCCACAAAATGGGGATAATAAAAAGAATAACCAATCAAAGGAGTAAAAACTTAGAATCATGGAACAATGCCTAAAGCAGCACTAAACCCAACTCTAAAGAACTGACTCAAAACAAGTTCTTTGTTCAAGGGTGGCATAGATTTATTGCTATCATATCGATACATGAATAATAAATATGTTTATTCTTCCTCCCATCTCCTTTTTTTTACAAATATTTGATTTTTAAAATATTTTTCATATCAGCAAAGCCTAAAAAGAATAAAAAAATTCCATAATACAATATAGTAAACAAGTTCCATAGGGTGTGCAAATATGTTCCAAATGCACATAATGGATCTATGCAAAAATAAAGAAAAAAAGGTGGTGTGTAGGATGCATACAGTCATAAGTGTGTCTCTTTTATGGATATGGTTTGAAATACATGAGAACATAATGAAAATGGTAGATGGAAGTAAGCATAAGGAAACAAATTTCAACATAACATTAGGCACAAAATCACAAAAACCAATAAGAAATGCAAATTATAATAAAACAAGTAATGGAAGTCCACTAAGAAGTTGGATAAAAAATTATGGGAGAGAATAATGTGGTTTCTTACTCATAGTCACGGTAGGGATAATGGGGTCTTGGGCCTACGATAAATACTTAACATGGATGCCAAATGGTAAGTGGGGTGCTAAATAGGGTAACGACTGATAGGTAGGATTTTTCGCACAAGTTGTGACAAATAATAGATTAGGATGGATTTAAACATGAAAACTTGGCATATTTTACCCTAAGGCATAATGATTGAAAAATAAAGCTAACAATGCAAAATGCAAGGCAAGAGATCTATCACTATATTCTAGTTCATAAGCACTTAGCTTGAAATTGAAAAATGTTGATGCCAAAAAATGACAAATGAATGTCACTTTGGTCTTCCAAACTATCAAAATGAAATTTTCAAAGTTAAAATGAACGATAAGCCAAAATAAACAAGAAATTGGTGAAAACTAAAGTTTTTACTTTGGAAAATATGGTAAAAAAGGCTTTAAATAGTTAAAAAACAATTCATTTTTACCATCTCACTTTGAAGAATTACCAACTTGGGTGAACAAAACATTTTTACCCCAAACTTCAGGTATAGATTCTAGGAGCATTGACTATCAAAATAAAATTTCATCTAGACCATGTAACTGTAGTAAACCTTAGAAGACATAAAAGAGAATATAGCCCGTAACTTCATAAATAAACTCTTGAACATCGAAATATACCAAAAATTTACCATGAACAACATGAGAATATAGAGAGAAGAAACCTTAAGGTACAGTAACACCATCAATTACTCTTTATGGAAGGAATCACTCCACAAGCCATACTTGCTACAAGACACTACAATTCAACACATATCCAATACAATGATACTCATGTATTTATACTATCTCATGGGTATTCATTGGGGTCTTATGTCAAATACCTCTTATAACTATATTATTTCATTTTGTTAGACACATAAAATAGGTAAGTGTGCAGTGTATTTTATTCAAGATATGATACACATATAAATACATTTGGGATGAGATTTGGATTCATCTTCCAAGGTCTCTTAGACTCTCGACGACCGGTACAGTCACTTGACCTTTCACATAATGTCAAGTGAAGAATACCATAACCCTAAGAGGATTAGGTTTGCAACAATCCCCCCCTTAGTTTGAAGGGGTGTATGCAAGTCCAAGAAGAGAGATGGAGTTTGCAAGGGTGCAATTGAAATATGGAAGTGTTCAGCTCCAGATGGTTGAATGTGCTCTCTAAATTTGGTGGTTTTGGTATGACCACAAACCGAATGACTAACATAAGTTGATGAATTCTACTAAATGGTGGTGGTGGTTTAAGAAATACCAAAAACCAATATGGTGGTTTAAGGATGACCACAAACTATGGAACTTGGTTCTAGGGCTCAATAGTTTCCAGAACATTTCCTAAGTTAGCAAAAGACATCAATGTTGAATTACATTTTTTGTCAATGCCTAACCTAATAGTGGTATCAGATCCCCCTTAGTCCTTAGGATCTAATTCTCTATGGTATTTGTCCATAGCTTTTGAGTGTGTCCATAAACACCTCATTCTCTTAGGTGTTTTCATTCCCGTGCAAAAATGCCTTTGTCTACCTTTTAGTCTGAGCCCCTCTGCTTGCAAGTCTATCCATGTGTCTACCTAAGAATTTACTCTCCCCTAGCATGCAAAAAACACCCTTCTTCCTTCTCTAGTATATTCTCTGTACAAAATGCTTCTCAAGTTTATTAGCAAGTTTATTTGTACCCTCCTCGGTCCACGTTAAATTGTTCTCATAGCACTAGGTTTTCATATTAGGTTTTCGTGCTATAGAATCTTATCTGAAATTATATATTAAATTGAATTGGTTATGCTAAATGTAAATCCTGAAAAATTTATTAATTTAATGGACTTAATAAAGTTTAATGAGTAATTAAAATGATGGAAATGGAGAACAAACAACAATAAAGAAGACCATAACAACAAGTTGTTAACGAAGTTCACCCCTTGTGGAATACTTCTATGGGTCCACATCAATAGTGGCACTAATCCATTAAAAATATGAGAAACATACATCAAAATGGCCTTCTTACATCAAAAAGGATCTTCAACTTGCAAAAAAATCTCTTCAACATCCTTCTAGGAAGATAAGAGCATCGTTGGTAAATTTACCTAGTTTCTTCCCGCAAACAAAAATGTTAAATGTCATTTTATCCATACAATATATTGGTGTCGTCCCCTTTTAAAATAATTTCGCTGCAATATATAATAAAATTGCAGTGTATGGTATACGTTGGATAAAATTTTGGAGTTTGGTAGACGAGATAGTGGTTCAAATCCCATGAAATCCTTATACCACCTCTTTACATGGATAAAACCTTCATTTTATAAATAACATATTGTCTACAACCTCCACTTTATTATAAATATTAAATAATATATGGTTTATGGTTTATTCAAACTCCACGTGGGTTTGACCTCCAACAACCACCATATTTAATATCCACGATTTTTGGGAGATTGAAATATATAATCACTCATATCCATTCTCACCATATGCACGGGTTCCAACCACAAAAAAAAAAACATGATAACCAACTTTTCCATGTATTGCCCAATTTTTCCACGCAGGAGATAAGAATGGATACAAAATTTCTAGAAGGTCCACATGTCAGTACCAGACCTTGACACTTGTCATCCACGTGTCAACATCATACCTTGCCACATCAATCTATATTTTCCACGTGTCAACCTATGAGTGTTCCTCATGTCAGTGTAGAGTGTGTTATGTGTCATCCTGTGAGTGTGCCACATGTCAGTTGGAGTGTGTCACGTGTCATCCTTTGGGTGCGCACATATCAACCTTTTCCCTAATTTTCCTTCAACTTTCGAAGGCCATAACTTTTTCACACGGTGTCTGTTTGTTCTTGTTCAAATCACATTTTAAAGCTCATGACTATCTCTTTGACATGAAGACATTTTCATCGGTTTTTGAGACCATGAATTTTGGATAGGTTATAAGAATCCTCCTGGATCAACATCCTCTTATACCTATCTCCTTCTAAAAATTGGTTATTGATGGAAAAAATATGATTGCTAAGATTATTTTGATGTGAATGGAGCAAGTCTCTTCGATTTTGCAGAAAATTAGCCAATGTGTACTTTTGATAACATCCTTTCCGTAAACCCTCCACCACAAGAGAATTTTTTACCATGAATTCCACATTGGTCTTCTTGGAACTTCTAATTGTATTTCCAGCTGCAAATTTTCTTTGTCTTGTACATATTTTGGAAGTCTATTATGTTATTCCGTCACCTAAATGTTTTAACCATTGAAGGGAAATATCCATTCCAGTGAAAATTTTTCCTCTTATTTATTCTAACCTTGAACGCCATATTAATTGAAAGGAATTATTGTCTTGTATTCAATTCTATCAATGCACAATATTTGATAAGAGCACGATCGATATATTTTCAAGCATATCCGGTGATAGAGTGATCCAGATTTTATGAGTAGAACAAAATGAATACAAATTGTTAAAATATGCTTAACACAGAACAACAGAGATACAATACAACTAGTTTTCTATTCAATAAGGAAATAAGCTAAAACTATAAAATGCAGCGGAAAACAAGCTTGCTGGAATGGTGGTGGCTTA
>CBVK0100189082.1:0-14080 GCA_900067695.1 Picea abies
ATCTGTGTAATGTGTGTGTGTGTGTGCCATTGTATCTTTTCTATTTTTTTATTAAGAATCTATTTGTTGTAATTTATTATATAAGGTTAAAATATACATTTGGAATCAAAGTTGTTACTGGCTTCAGGGGGATTCCTTTGTGGCTAATGGTTTGGATCGGGTCTATGATAAGAGTTGTTATAGTGGGAGATCTGCGATATTGATTGTTCAGGTGGAAAGAAAGGGAAATAAGTTAAAAAATAGAGACCGATAAATTTAATGGGAAAATTTTTGAGCTATGGAAGATCTATTGTTGGACAGAGACCAGTGGATCATTGTGGATCCATGTATTTCACCTACAGGAACGTCAACAAAATATTGGAAAATTTTGGATTGGAAGGTGAAGACCACTATCTGGTTGTGTCTCTCAGATTCAATATTATTGAATGTGTCATGGGAAGCTACAACTCAGATTCAATATTATTGAATGTGTCATGGGAAGCTACAACCAAGGCATATTGGGATAAGCTAGGGTATTTATATCATTCAAATTCCTTGGTAAACAAATTGTTCCTGTGGAGGACGTTATACAACCTGAGGATAAAATATGGAGACTCGGTGATAGAGAAAATGAACGCCTTCAATATAGTGGTTAGTCAACTATTATCTATTGATATTAATATTTTTGATGGCTCATCAGTTTATTGTGCTCTTTACTATACTCATGGAATATCATTGTTGTGTCCATAGGTAGTAATACAACGAATTTAAGTTTCAACGATGTTGTCTCATCCTTGTTGTTGTAGGAGATGAGGCGAAAGAACATGGAAGGTTATAAAACATATGCATTATTTGCAAGAGGACACTCCTAGGGAAAAAATAAATCGAAGTCCTCAAGTGGGATATCTAAATATAATGGAATATCTAAATCTCCCGGAAAGTTTGTAAATGTATGTTGGAGATGTGGAAAACAAGGGAACTACAAGAATCAATGTAGATTCAAAAGTGTTGAGAGAGGGAAGGGATATGAAGATGCTCCTCCTACAGAAGAAAAAACCTCCATGGAAGAAGGAGGGGATGTGTACTTGTATTCTTTAAGCACACATGCATATCATGAGGCATTGTTGGTTGACTAAGTTTGTAAATGTATGTTGGAGATGTGGAAAACAAGGGAACTACAAGAATCAATGTAGATTCAAAAGTGTTGAGAGAGGGAAGGGATATGAAGATGCTCCTCCTACAGAAGAAAAAACCTCCATGGAAGAAGGAGGGGATGTGTACTTGTATTCTTTAAGCACACATGCATATCATGAGGCATTGTTGGTTGACTCAAGTGCATCCTTTCATATGACTCCTCACAGGGGGTGGTTTTGCAAATATAAAAGGTATGATGGAGGTGATGTTTTCATAGGTGATGAATCGACAACTAAAATAATAGGATGAGGAAAAATCAAGTTGAAGCTCATGTATGGAAGGATTAGAACACTCCCTAGTGTTTTTCACATCCCAGGATTGGCCATAACATTTATTTATATAAGCAAAATGGATGATGCAGGGGTAAAAATAATGTTTGAGAAAGAAACCTTGAGGATGGTTCGAGGAGAAATGAATTTGTTGAAGGGATTGTAGTTTGGATACATATATAAGATGTAGGGAAGAAATATTATTGATGGGTGTAATATTTCCATTTTTCCTGATATTAGAGTCGAAGAAGAAAAAACTCCTACAATCTCTGTAGAAAATACTATGTTGTGGCATGAAAGACTAGGGCATATTGGAGAGAAGGGCCTTTGAGTACTACATGGTAAAGGTATGGTTGAAGGTATGTCTAACTCCTCTCTTGATTTTGATGTCTGTGAAAATTGTGTATAAGGGAAGTAGAATTGAGTAAGATTCCCCTCTAGTGCATTGAGGGAAAATGGAATTTTACAGTTGGTACATAGTGATGTGTTTGGACCTGTTTCGGTTCCATCACTGGGAAAATATGTGTACTATGTCTCATTTATATATGAATTATTAAGGAATACATAGATATATTTCCTCGGGAATAAATATGAAGTATTTGACAGGTTTAAAGAGTTTAAGGCTCTTGTGGAGAATCAAATAGAGAAAATAATTAAGGTGCCAAGGACAGATAATGGTGGAGAGTTCCATGGAAATGAATTTTAAGAATTATTTAAGAAGTGTGGTATAGAAAGGCATAAGACTAATACATATACACCTCAATAGAATGGAGTTTCAAAAAGAATGAATAGGAAATTCATGGAAAAATCAAGGTGCAAGCTCAATGGTGCTGAGTTAGGACAAGAATTCTAGATAGAGGCAGTGGGTACCACATGTTACCTAGTCAATCAATCACCCTCATCAATGTTGGATGACAAGACTACAAACGAGGTATGGACTAGTAAGAAAACCTCTCACACATCTCAAGGTATTTGGATGTGATGCCTATGTTCACATTCCAAAAGAAAATAGGAGCAAGCTAGATAAAAATGTTGAAAAGTGTATCTTTATTGGATATAAAGATGGTCTGAAACATTATAAGAATTGGAACCTAAAAACTAAAAAGGTAGTGTAGATTCAAGATGTCATATTTATAGAAATCAAAGATGTTGTTAAATAGGAAGTCCTACCAAAGAAGAACCAGAGAAAATAGAGTTTTAATTGAAGGATAATGAATTAGACTCTACAAAAGAACACGAATCACAAGAATAAGATCCTCATACTCTAGTATTGAGGAGATTGATTCGGGAAAGAAGGAAACTGGAAATGTATACTCCACCTGATTTCTGTTCAAATTTTTCTTTCTCTATAACTGATGATGATCCTAGAATTGTCATGGAGATAGTGTATTTAGAGGATGGAAAGCTATGGGAAAAGGCCATGGTTGAAGAAATGACAGCCTTGGATAAGAATGAGGATTGGGATCTAGTGGGGTTTTTGATTGGAATAAATCCCATTGGAAAGAAATGGGTTTTTAAGAAGAAGTTGAATGTTGAAGGCAAAGTGGAGAAATAAAAATATTGATTAGTAGGAAAAGGTTATGCCAAGGTAGAGGAAATTGACTTTGGTGAAATGTTTTCTCTTGTTTCCAAGTTAACTTCTATTATATTTATTTTATCTGTTGTTTGTGTGTTTGATTTTTAACTAGAACAAATGGATGTGAAGATAGAATTCCCACATGGGGATTTGGAAGAAGAAATCTACATGAAGCAGCCATAAGGCTTTGCTGTGAAGGGAAAGAAAGAGCTAGTACGCAAGCTGAAAAATTCCATGTATGGGTTAAAGCAATCACTAAGGATGTGGTATCAAAAATTTGATATGTATATGTTGGAAGCTGGATTCATAAGGACAAAAGCTGATCAATGTGTGTAATCCAAGTTAGTCGGTTATCATCTTATTTATTTGGTCTTGTATGTGGATGATATGTTGTTGACAGGAAATGACAAGGAGATTATTCAAGATGTGAAAACTTATTTGTCCTCTAAATTTGACATGAAGTATCTTGGTGTTGCAAATTTCATTTTGGGCATGGAAATTAAAAGATATTGGGCGAATAGGAAAATTTGGTTAAATCATAGGAAACATGTCAAGACAATATTGCAGAGTTTAATATGTAGTAATGTGGACCAGTTAAGGTTCCTATTCATGTAGGTGTAAAGTTATCCATACATAAGTGTCCCAAGACAAAAGAAGAGAAGAGGACACGTCTTATGTTCTGTATGCTAATGCGGTTGACATTTTGATGTATGTAATGGTGTGTACTAGACCATAAATTGCACATGCAATGAGAATTTTGAGAACTATATGTCAAAACCAAGGAAGAAACATTGGACACCAGTAAAGAGGGTTTTCAGGTATTTACGTGACACTACTAGTTGTGTTACCAAGGAAGACCAGGAGTGGACAGAGTGTTGGACATACATGGGTTTATTGATGCATACTGGGATGAATATATGGATTGTAGAATATCTACAAGTGGGTATGTGTTTAACCTATCTGGAGGAGCAATCATTTGGATGAGAAAAATATAGTTTTTAGTGGCACTCTCAACTAGAAAAGTTGAATACATGGAAACCACTCATGTAAGAAAGGAAGCAATATGGTTACAAATATTTTGTTTAGGTAATGGGTTGGTACAAGAAGTTGTAAGGATATATTATGATAGTCGGAGTGAAATATTCCTAATAAGGAACCTATATGATCATTCTAAGACAAATCACATCAATGTTCAATATTATTTTGTTAGATACATGTTTAAAGAGAATACGATGTTGCTGGTGAAGGTGGACACTTTGGAGAATGTTGTAGATTCATTAACAAAATCTGTGAGCACTTGGAAGTTCTCTTGATGTAGAGAATCAATGGGAATTTCTTCCCTGGATTTTTGATCATGAAAGCATGTGCCCCCTGTATGCAAAGAAAACAAATGTTTTTGGGGTTTCTATTCGCCAATTGTTTGGGTGGTCTTTCGCCTTTGGCAGGGACGATTTTTTTTCCTTTGGGGGTCTAGTGGTGCATGGTATTTTAGCCCATGGTTTTATAATTCTAGTTAAGGAATTAGAGTTGTAGTCTAATTTGGGTTAATGTATTAGGGGTT
Organism: Picea abies; assembly: GCA_900067695.1. NCBI lineage: Eukaryota > Viridiplantae > Streptophyta > Pinopsida > Pinales > Pinaceae > Picea > Picea abies. Next base: position 4,580 of record CBVK0100189082.1, read on the forward strand.
TTGGATGTTGTGGGATCCTATTTGTATTGTATTGTAAACAATGAAGTGGTATGATGATGAATAATAATTAGAGGTGTGACTCTAAACAAGTTGTTAGTTTTCCTGGTTTGGGTTTCCAGGGTAAATCTCTGTGTATATGTGTGATTGAAATTGTATTATTTTATGTTTTTTAAGAATATCTATGTGCATTGCATTATTGTAAAAGGTTTAAAACTTATAAGGAGATCCAACCTACACATTCATTTATAGCATATTGTAAAATTAAATATATTGATTTTGTAACTATTTAGGGAATATACATAAAAAAACATGTTATGAAACATATGAAATGTGCTATCAAGAAATTTCAGTTTTAATTACAAATTGTTGATTGTTTTTCTTATATGCAATTTTAGTTGGCGAAAGAGAAAGTATGGAAAAATATAAAATTCGAGCAACTCAAATAAACACATATGATGGAAATGAAGACACTTTACACCACCCATCTCATTTTAAAATCAATCATTTTCAAAGTTCCAAACATGCTCCTCTATTCCAAGCACCACCAACAAACACCACATGTCAAGGAATCTCAATATCATTACACAGGCCCGCGTTCTTTCAACAAGGCATGACATAAACTATTTTTCACATAAATTCTTCATTGTTTCAACTTCCCAACAAGAAAAATACAACTACCAACACCATACAATCTATGCTACAAAAATAAACCAGAAAAGGAGATATAAATGAAACAATGACAATGTCAATAGAAAAATTGTTGACCCAATCACTACTACTATGTCTACATCTAGGTTCCAACAAAATGAACAATGCAAGATAAAATATGCTAGGAAAAAACTAATTCACATATAAAATTAAACCAACCTCTTATGGATTTGTTGACACATGTTTTTGAACATAATCCCATACGCATGCTTCTCAAACTTTCTGAAAAAGTCTTGATGCCTTATCTAATATACATACATGTACTACGAGTATGGAATCATACAAATGGTCATCAATTCTCCAAATGGAATAATATGGACCTCAGTGACCAACCCATAGTACTATAAATACTTACTCAAGTTGAGGAAATGATCATTGCTCAAGTTAGCCCCATCTTACAAGTCATGCATGCTCAATGTGGATACAAATACAATGGGAAAACTATCGGTTTCCCATGGAAAATTTTTCAAATAGAAACTTACCTTCCATGTCACCTTTCAGATATTGATATATTGGTTTTCAAGAGACATGGAGGAACATGTAAATGTTATAATTTTTATGTGAGAAATTACCATGTAATTAATGCATTTCTCTATAAGATGGAAAATGAAAAATATTACAATGATGTCCAAATTAACCAAAACTCACTTTCATCACTTCCAAATGCTTGCACCAATGCCTCCTCTCGCCTCCATTTTGTTTCTAAAAAAACTTGCATTTATTCCAATGAAGAGTCAAATATCACTGATATAGTACACTGCGTTCTTGGCCATGAGGAGAAACCAATGTCGTCCTTTGCATTTAGATTTCCTAATACACAATGACAAGTGGAAAAGATAAAAACTATTTTTTCACATTGCAGACGATGTTTCACTAGAGACAATTGATTGGTCAACAATTGGCTTATAACCAATCAACGAGTACAAAAAAAAGGGTTTGTTCAACATGGAATTTCCCACTCTTTTTCCAACTAGGGATTCCCTACCTCACCATCCATACATGAAGAACATCCCACTTGATAGATATGAAGTAGAATTAATGAGATACCATGGAAATATGTTTGGTAGTCATCCCTAATTCGAATACTACATCCACAACTTGATTATGCACCACCAAATTCAAGCGACAACTACCTTATTTGTCAAGCAAATCCAAGAGCATAACACACCAACCAAATTTGAATATTTTCATTCCCATCTCAAATAAATTCCTGCAAATAAACTCCCAAAACATGTCATGCACTTCATAGTGCACTTGCATGGGACCATTGTTGGGAACTTTTGGTCCATGCTTGTGCACGTCTCATCCTTCTTAACCACAAGGAGTGTAGACCCATGGTTTATCTAGAGTTGTCCAACAAAGCCCCTAAAGCACTAGCATATCAATCCTCGGACAAGGCCGAGGAAGGTCTCACCCAAGATGCAAAGAGGATCACATAGACCATAAGGTCTTGTGACATGGATGAAGGCTTAAACAAACAAAAAGTCACTTCTATTGGAATACATGTAGCTCATGTATGCTAAAATATTGGGACTAAGAATTAAAACAACACACACAGATATTCAACTCATATATAACATAAACAAAATGGATCAGAACTATCATATCTTTATTAATCGAAGAATTCCCTCACATCGGAGATATACATTGCACATGATAAATACATATGACAACCATGAAACCTTATATCTTTACAATATAAATCCTCATAGTTACAACATGTCACACAATGTGCCCTTGCTCAAAACTCAGACATATACTAGACATAGAACTATATTCAAAAAATTATAACAATACAACAGGCTCCGAGTGAGCTAGACACCGAAGAATCAATATTCTCAATGTCTCACTATTCTCACAAGCTTGCTAGCAAAGCTAACTCTTTTTCTGATGTTAGAGATTCTTTTTATAGATTTCTTTGTTGGGGAATGTTGTCTCTTTCTGCTCTGCTCCACTTGTTTTTCTAATAAAACTACCTCGCATGCTTTTGGTGTCTGCCAGTGCTCCAGATAGACTTCCTGCATCAAGAGAAATATTAAGTGCATGGCCAAATCATTCTCTAGACGTCCCACATCTTTGTATGCTGTTGGTAGTAATCATTTGGGGATATTTCCTGATGATTCCTTTCTTGATTCTGGCAGACATCTTCTTGTTTTATGGCGCAACTGACAAAACTTGGACCAATGCATACTTGGTAGTATTTAATCTTGGTGTGCAACTGAAAAAATCGGTTTGGTGCACACTCTATGTCATTCCTCATGAGTTTCCTTAGGCACACACAAAATATGGAATGAGCATGCACAACTCCATTTGTGCATGCGCAAAAAAATGAACCCAAAACTTTGGGTGCCAACACCATAGTGTTTTGGACCCTATGAAGGATCGATCTAACATAAATTAGCACACAAATTCAATTCTTGACCTTATTTTTCATGCTTATCACAAAAGACACAAAATGCCCAGACTTGCATACATTTATGCACAAGGGAAAGCCTCTTGACCCAATTCTTTTCCAACACTGACATACCCATAATGTCATTGACTACCCCTGCACTGTAGTTGCATACATGCAAAAAATGGTTTTCAATATTCCATGAGGAGATACTGCAAAAAAACATGCACACAACAGACTATTGTTATAGGCACATAATCTATAATACTGGAAAGTACCTCTACACAACCTAAAACTTTATGTCCTTTATACTAATCATATCATATTCCTTTTGTAGGTATGAATGGAAACATCGAGGCTCCTCACATACACATGCTTTTATGTGGCTTTCCAATGCTCCAAACATGGAAACATTGAATTATGAAGACCTATATTAAATCAATGATGCAAAGAGTTTCTTTGATAACTATGTTACAACCTGGAATCCTAGAAAAAACCATGACACACACATGGCTATGCATCCTTCAATTGAGAATGACTCTTGATTTCTATACACATAGGAGACATTTACATCCAAACCACTTGATTACTATGAACAACTATTAAATTGAGTTGAAATACATACAAAGAGCATTGATAAAACATGTCTACATAGAAAAGGGGCTACCTTTGAATGCAAGTATAAATTTCCTTGGAAGGTGAAAATGGAGTCATCACTCTACATTGATTAAAAGGGTGAAAATACATATTACCCAACACAAAATGATGAGCACCTGAACATCTATAATCCTATCATTATGCATTTTTGAAATAAATTTCCAAATATGCTTCCAAAGTAGAGGGTAGATCAAAGACCTATCACTACATGTTGACCAAAATTGCAACTACATCACATACAAATGGCCTTGTTTCAAATGCCTCATTTTCACTCAAAAGTGATTGTAGATCAGGAAATAAGCGCCCAAGAAAATTTCCATATGCTCCAAAAATTTCCCTTTGTCACATGTATCCACATATTTACCAAACTTAATGTTGGACGCCAAATATTTCACTGAGTTTCTCATGATTTGTATGACTACTTAACATATCCAATTTCATTGATGCATATTTTACCCATCCTATCTTGTTGGACCCTATCTATTTGATTGAACTTCCAAAACATTGGACATATAAATAAGCACAAAAAAATGAAAAGTGGAAAAATAGAAACATCCCCACAATTGTCCATGTATGGACACTTTTTACTACAATACCAAACAAATATTCCAATGTCTTTGTTGACTTTTTTTGAGTGAGATAATTTTACGTAAACCCTTCCATTCCTTCTTTGAGGACATAAGTCTTTCAAAACAAGACAATTTGGTTAATTGGGAGAGCATAGGAAATGACTACTATGCATGACATGTTGATCGCATCCCTGCACCTACTCTCAATGAGAAAACATCTAAAGATGAGGATACCCATATTAACATACAACCAAATATGGACATGAAGAATGGAAAAATTTATCAACATGGGTCCCTACAATGGAATGTCCAATTCACTTCTCTTGAAATGTTAGGCCTCCAAGCACTCAAAACCAACCACACATGGGATTAGGCCATCACCCAAGACAAAAAAATATTAAAGGGGTACTCAAATGTATTTACCCTACATCCAAGGGACAACAAACAAGATGGAAAAGATCCTAGAGAAGGTAAACATAGGTGTTTCCTTCCCCCCCCTAGATACAATTGATAAAATGATTGATTCTACAAAATATTTTCCTAATCTTAAGCTATACAAAGGAGTGTAATCTATTTTGTGTTCATGTGGAAAACTTTACATTGGTGAGACAAACAGATCCATTCAAATAAGGTTAAAATAACATTGTGTATATTTAAGATAGGATATAATTAAAATATCAGTTTTTATAGAACACATTCATAACACCAGTCATCAAATGTGTTTAGAAGATGAAGATATCATTGTGAAGGAAGGAAAGTACATAAAAATAAAAATAAGAGAAATCATAGAAATTGAATCACATCCTAATGATATTAACCACAATGATGGTACAAATCTAAGTGGAATTTGGATGCCCTTGGTCCACAAATTAAAAAACTCGTGAAGGAATATTTCTCAACATTGAAGAAGGTTGGTTGCTATGTGTAGGTGAAAATGAATACTAATGCTTGACAAAAGGAATAATTTCTTAGTGAGTTTTCAAACTCCTGAATATGATTTTTGAAAAGGATTGAAATTGTCGAGGATAAAAAAAAGAGAGCACAATTTTTGCACCTCAAATTACATTATCTACACATCAACAACGTGAATTTGACATAGTCCTACAAAATTCAAAGGAAAGTGAACCAAATTATCCATTGAATATGATCATCCAAGACACTGCAGACACATGAAAATCCTACATTATAAGCTACATCAAAGAAGCAATATCTTCTCAAGCAATGTTTGGCCATAGCCCAATACTACTTGTTTCCCCTACTACAATTGCAAAATTTAACATACATGTAACCACTATACATGAATGGCTTAGGATTCCTATTAAGGACATAAATCCTTTTCATGGTTAGTCCCTTACATTGTCTAAGAATAGATGAAACATATTTAATACATTCTAATTGATGAGATGAGCTTCATAGGACCTAAACCTTTTGTGCAGATTGAGAGTCATTTGCGTAAGGAATTTCCAAAGAGAAACCATTGTTAATTCAATCATCACTCAATAATTATTGTAGGAGACTTGGGATAATTTCCGCTAGTAATGGAAAAACCTCTTTATGCAGGAGAAACTACAGGGAAGTGTTTATGAACAACCTTTACCACTATAGCTGAATTGGAAACAATATTTCGACAATAGGACATTGCTAGCACCTAGTCCTAGTTCCATCAACCGTTGACAAACATTCACAATGCTACGACAAAAACAGATGACTGAAACCTCCTTCAATCTAGGACTAACATATTGTTTTCCACCAAAGAGTGGCAAAGATTTGATGCTTTAATCCACCTCTTTGCAACAAACATTCTTGTTGACAACCATAACAAGTGCATTCTCCAATCCTTGAAAATGGCAATCACTTGAAGTGTTGTAGAACTAATAAATGGTTCATAATCACACCAATAGGATGAACACCAACTGGAAAAACATAATAATAATAATGATGATGATGATGATGATGATGATGATGATGATGATGATGATAATAATAATAATCTAATTTTAAGGTCACAACCAATCCAAACACCAAATTGGTGTATGAGACCCCTTGTTTGTGGGAAAAGGGACCCTCTCTGCATAGCGATTTGACTACTAAAGTTTACAGAGGTGTACATACCCTAAACCCTTTTGGATTTAAATCCATGAAATCATAGGAGGAAACACATGTTATTAACCATTAGGCCCACAAGTTATGTGTATGAAAACAAGTTATGCTATCCTGCAATTTATGGGTCTAGGAAAGATTAATCAATGGTTCTCTCAGAGTAGTCATGAAAATTGTATACACACAAGGAAGTATCCCTCCAATTTTTCTAACATATGTTGTTGTAGAATTTTATAAATACATTGTCCCCCCATGGGACCTAACCCAACCAAAGAATGTACCATTTTCGCCCATACAATGGAGTAACAAGAAACAAACCCCCCTTAAGATGGATTGGGAATTGACTATAGATAAATCCCAAGGAATGACCTTAACAAGGTCTACATTGACATTGGTAAAACTAAATTTCAAGGATTGAACTTCACAACAATGTCATGCACCACTACTGTAGAAGGAATGCGAATTGCACCATCACTCTCCTTTGAATGCTATAAAAAAATGAAAGATAATTCCTATGTCTCACTACAAAAAAAAGAAGAGGCACACTTATGTTCTTTGTCACTTTCATAATTACAACATCCAACCTCAATCCCTACCCCACCCATACCATTTTCTATTTCCATAGGGGAGGCCACAAAACCATGATTCTTCTATGTTCTAATTGTACTTCTATACATGGAATGTTTGACCTGGTCCATTGTTTTGTATTTACTAGTACTTAGTGTTGCAACCACAAGTTCCCTTTTGATTTGTTTCTATTTGATAACAATTTGTTCATCAAATACTTGTTAACAAAGAAATATCCATTATACTTATCCTTTATGCATGCAAATGATTAATATTCCATTATAATGTTGCTCATGAATTATGATGCTTATAAAAAGGTATGCTATTATGTTCTCTTCAATGTTACCTTTCCCTCACTCCAGGGGTATGCTAGTATATGTTATAAACTTTGTATATTTTGTATGATCACACCTTCCGTTTAATTTCAAATTATTGCAACTTCTATTTATTATCTTTTTCAGTAAAAGAAGCCAACCTTCAATACCTTAATGATGAAAACAACTTGGAGAAGGGTAGTGGCCAAAATTCCTTATATACTAATTGTAAGTTTATTGTATACCCTTATATTATACTAGCACAACCACATAAGTAAAAGTGGTTGATATACAATGATCAACATATATCGACCACTTTTACTAATGTAGCTATGTTAGTTGACGAACGATGTGCATGGAGAGGATTAGTAGATTTGTGAATTAAAATATCAATATAATTAATAATGAAATATGTACGAAATGGTTGACCAATGATGACCACGTAGACCATGGTTGACCATATCAATATAATTAATAATGAAATAACTATGATATGGTTGACTATGGATGACCACTTTAAACTAGGATTTTCCATGGTTGAGTATGGTTGGTCATGTTTGGTTATGTTTGACCATAGTTGACATTGGTTAGCCATGGTTGATTATGTGTGACTATGTTTAACTATGATTGACTTTGGCAAACCACAATATTCTAAGGTTGAATTTGGTTGACTATGTTAAACTATTGTTGGCCATGGTTGAATCTGGTTGACCACATTTGACTATGGTTGACCATGGGTGAACATGTTGACTATAAATAACCATGTTGATTGTGGTTTATTGTGGATGACATGGTTGGCCATGTTTTACTATGGCACCTTTGGTTGACTATGGTTGTCTATGGTTGAACATTGTAGATCACAATTGACCATGGTAAACTTTGGTTGAATTTTGTTGACTATGGTTAAGCATGTTTAGACATGACCATGACCATGGATGACCTTAATAATGGTTGACCAAGGTTGATCATGGTTTACTATGACCATAAATAGGACCATGGTTGAATTTGGTCAACCATGAGCATGAGCATGGTTGACTATTACCATCGCTGACCTTGATAATATATATAGTTGACCATGACCATGGTTGAATATGGATGAACATGGTTGACCATGACCTTAATTGACTATGGTATACCATGGCCATGGTTGACTATGGTTGACCATGACCTTGCTTGACTATGATTGACCATGCTTGTCCTTGACCCTAGTTCGACCTTAGTTTACTATGTCAAGCTTCCTATGGTTGACAATGTCGATTATGTATAACCATGGTTTACATACTTGTCTACAATTTTTTATAGTTGACCTTCATCACATTATCACGTTTAACAAGGGTCATGTTGGATTGAGGAGTTGGTTCTTATTCATCACAATTTGACATAGGTTATGTTTGTTGTGTTGAAACATTGGGTTTTATTTGTCATATTATGACGTGGGTTATGTTTGTCACATTGCAACATTCGTGTAAGGATATGTTGGGTTTTGTCACATTGCATCATTACCATGGTAATGTCACATTGTGATGTTCATCATGGTTGACTTATGTCAAATTGATACATTCTCAATTGTTGACCATAACCATGGTTGAATATGTTTGACCATGGTTGACTATGGTTGACCATGACCATGACCATGACAATGGTTGACCATGAACATGATTGAATATGATTGATCATGGTTCGACCTTGGTTAACTATATTGAGTTGACCATGGTTAGATTGTGACATTCCTCAATGGTTATTTCCTATAGCAATGTTCATAATGGTGGACCTTTTTCTTCGATGGAAAAAATTGTGGGAAATCCTCTTATTACTTCCCCACATTTTATGGATGGTAAATAAAGTAAACTGTCAACCCTGATTACAAGGCCTCGCCCCAAGGGAATCAAGAGTGTCAAAGTTTATAATGTTTGACTTCTGTAAACCATGGTTGTATTTAGTTGGCCATGGTTTACTATGGTTGTTTATGGTTTAATTTCATCACATTGTGATGTTCGACAAGGGTTATGTTCGATTGTGACATCGATTTTTATTCATCATGGTGTGATGTTAGGTTATGTTCGTCACATTGTGATGTTGGGTTTTGTTTGTAAGTTTTAAACCTGTGAAGTAAAGCAATGCATATAGATTCTTAAGCAATACAGAAATTAATCAATGGCTCATACACAGAGTACACAAAGATTTTTACCGGAAA
>CBVK0100189083.1:0-14079 GCA_900067695.1 Picea abies
TCTAGCACCAACTAGAAGGAAGCACCAACTCCCTGTGTTCAAGCACCCACCTAAACCTTTGAGGACACCAGTCCTCCCTAGCTCCTCCCAACCACCCTGAAATATAAATCTTTGCTACTGAAATTTATTACAATGATATGATGTTCAACAATGGCTTACCAGACTTATCACTGTTTTGTTGCATTTCGTTGCTCTGTCTCCCTCATTGCCTTTCTTCTCACATCACTTGCGTTGTTTGTTCTTCCACTTTTTATGCTCTGTGTGCCATGTCTATTCACTGCACAGTTCCTCTTCTGTGCTATTCATTTGTTGCACTCTCCTCCTTCTTCACACATGAATCATCTTCACCAACAACAACCACAGAAAAATCCTATAGCAACCACAACCCAATCTCTTCTCTGTACCATGTATTTATAGCTTCTATGCACCTTGTGCATGCAATGTTCGCAATGCCTCTGCATGCTGACTCCACGCCGTTATCCTCCACCTCTCGAGTGCTCTGTCTGATCATCATCGTGACTCTTCATCTTTTCTGGTGGTTCGCCCCACATGTCCAGCATCACTGTATGTTATACTGATATTCCTTAGCCTCTCTGGCAGTTTGAGACTCTTCGTCTTCTCTGTGACAGTCGAACTCACCTTCTCTATTTCAGTTACAGGCCTCAATGATCATCAATTGTCAATCCCCTCCACGAACATCTTCATTCCTCTCAGAGACTCTTCACCTCCTCTGTCAGTCATCCCGAAGTGTCTTCGCATCCTCTGGTAGAAACCATCAATGGTTTCTAGCAGTTTCATTGTGTCGTGCAACAGTAGCCCTCAGGTCTCCTTCAGGTTAATCTACGTCGTTGGATGAGCTTTATTAATCTTGCCTTTAAATCGGGTTTCGGCATTTCGGCATTCCTGTTGCATTGTGTTCTAGCCTCTCCAATTCGCGATCCCTGAAACTCTGATATGGAGTTACATCAACGGTCCAGATCCAAGCTTGATTTAACGGCTGTGATTGAATCGCCATATCGCATATCGCAATTTTGGAATTCTTGTTGCCTTGTTTTCTATTCCTCTTGATGGCCTGATCCACAAAACTTCGATATGGAGTTATGTCAATAGTCCAGATCTGATCTCTATTCAATGGCTGCGATTAAATCGTGAATTCGCATATCGCGAAATCAGGGTTCCTGATGTCAATAATATTTTTCATGTCCAACTCTCGATCCCTGATGCCTCTCCATTGACTGGAATCAATGGTCCAGATCAAAGCTTGATCTGATGGCTCAGATTACATCGTGATTTCGCATATCGCGATATCGAGATTCCTGATGTCAATGTTCTTTGACAATTTCAACACTCGATCCTTGAAACTCCGATCAACGGTTCAGATGTGATCTTGATTTGACGGCTCAGATTGCGCTGGGATTTTTCATATCAAGAAATCGGGATTTCTGTTGCATTGTTTCTTTGACATTTCCAACACGCAATCCTCAAAACTCTGACGTGGTGTCCATCTGCTGACGTCACACGTGGATTGACACATGTTGAATACTGCCACATGTCACTCTGATTCATGACTTACATGTGCCTGAAATGTTGAATCAGTCTGACACTTGTCATTACCTGTTTTTTCCACGTGTCCCTAGCTGACGTGGTCTGCTGACGTGAGTCAGGTCAACGGTCTAGATCACATCTTGATCTGACGGTTCAAGTTCAGTCGGGATTTCACACATCGTGATTTCCGGATTCTTGATGTCAATATTCTTTGACATCTCCAACTCTCAATCCTCGAAACTCCGACAGGGAGTCGGATCAACGGTCCACATCATCCCCTGAGATGGACGGTCCTCCTGCTTCCAGGATTTGTGAGCCCTCCAGTTGAGCTCGTGGTCCACATGACCTCCCCCTATATGACCGCAGACTTACCACTCGTCGGGGTTTCGAGCTTTTCAATGCCACAATGCATTGGCTCACAAGATTCCTGATATGTGAAACCCTGATGAGTCAACCCTCCTTTCGGGATTTGACCTTGGCTTTTCCCGATGGTAAACCTCGTGCTGCTCCTGTCCGATCTGATGGTTGACGGGATTTCTGAATGAGATCCAAAGGCTCTCGATCTTTGTCTTCCTTCTCCTCTGCGAACTCCTGTATCTTGAGCTTTGCTGCGCGCATTCTCCTCGATTATGTTCCTCCTAATATTTCACTTCCGAATCCCCAAGGGATTTTATCCTTCTTATCCTGCCATCTTCACTGTTGTACTTGCCATCAATGACACGAATACACTTCATTTTAAACATTTTCCAACATGTTGCTCCCGCTTCGCTCCAGTGCTCTCGTGCAGTCAAGACCAAGACAACACAAACCAACCAAAGTGAAGAAATCACAATCTATTCAACAGTCAATCTATGTATATGATCAAGGAATTATACAATAAAGTGGAAATAGCTTTATGGGAAAAAGACATATTATTGTATCATATTAATGGAAAGTAAAGATTACAACCTGAGCCTTGATGTCGCAAACTTCCTTTCGATGGCCCTTGGCTCCGACACGCACACTTGCTCACTTACATGAAGAAAATAAACTCTTTATGGATAAACTTGTTGGAGTCTCTAAGTTGATGTAGCTTCAGTCCTTCACAAAATTATTCCACTAATTCTGCAATGAATCTTGCTTAACCTTTCTTTTTTGCTTAACCTTTTCCATGAGAATTCCCTCAATATATAGGAGAGAATGAATTAGCTACTTGGATAATAATGATCCCAAAATATCAGGGAATCCAGTACTAGGATAACCATTCGAATACCATCTCATCCTTCTAGAAGATTCCCTTCTAGAAGCATCGAAAATTCATCTTTTTTCCTTGCTTTAGAAAGAGTTTGCACCCTAGCATTTCAACACAGTGTGAACTTCTCACACCCTGGCTTAAGGCAGCCTGCGAGAATCATGCATTCTCGTAGGCAAATATACTAGCAGCCTGTGAACCTCCTTCAAAAATGATATTTCTGGAAAAAGAAGAAAGTAACTTTTCTCAGGAGAAAATTCTTATGAAGAGCCTGAGTACACCATCATAAATACATCATCATGATGACCAAAATCATGGGTAACAGAATTCCCCCCAAAAGTATGAGGGTGGAACCAGTGACAGCCGATAGACTTTGTAAGTTGCATGTGTGTGCCGAGAACCAGGAGCACACCTAATCGGAAACCTGCGAACAACCAAGCATCTGCAGAATATCATATATATCAATTCTGAGGTAGGCATTCCCATACTCAGACCACACACTGATGACATTATAGACATGGGTCATGGCCACCAATCATACACTGTGGATCCATGTCGTTAAAATATAGCATAGCCACCGGAATACACCATGGATCTATGCCAGAAATTTCAAATCAAGATGACATAGCCACGAGACATACACAGTGGATCTATGTGTCGCAAATTATACATACTCCATTGCAACCTGGATCACAAAGATGATATCCATGGTCTTCAATCTCGTCGCCCAAAGTACGAATCTAACCATGTGATTACATGTGTTGAAGTCGAACATGGTAGAAACCACTTGATTACCGACCATTGATGAAACCGTTAACAAGTGCGAGGCAAATCACCATTGATGTCAATGACTCCCAAGGTACCATAGTACAATCTATTGAGTGTGAATAAATGAGTTGAAGTCGAACATCCGATGGAATCTTTCAATCAGGGGTCAATGATGGAAACCCACTGTCGAAAGCGTGGAAACCTGCCATTGAGGCATGCAATCTCCAAGGTACTAAATAATTTCTAAGTCTTGATTCCGGATAATGAGTTGAAGTCGACGAAACAAAACTCATCACAGGAGGGCCTTGATGTATCCCCCATCAATGACATGAAATGAGTAACATATTTTGAAAGTGAAACAGAGTAGGACTTGGACACAGGGAAGGCTGACATGGAGAGAATGGATAACTACAGATGGCCGACTCCATATAGGTTTCAGATGGACTTATCTTGAACATATGAACGACATGACCAATGATTTGGCAGCATTGACTCAAAGACAACACAGGGAATGACCTTGTAGAAAATCGAATGAGAGATAAATGGATTTCCCAAACAGGCTTCAAATCATGGATAGGGGGTGTCATGTTCAAGAGCGACACTTACTGCCAATCAATACAAAGATGAAAACATATCCCTTTCCCAAATTTCCCCCCACCATTTATGGCAAGTACCTCTTTATTTTTATGCAAGCTTGAGGAGGATAACATATTCTTGTTGATATAAGCTCATCCTTCAGACGAGTCCCTCGGAGTATGTTTAACGAACCCTAAGAAGGAGTGGTTCGATCCCATCACGGGTCTGTCAATGCTTGTTTAACGAGTCCAGAGATAGAAAACTCGAAGGTTTTTCAAGATTATAGAGTTTGGAAAAACACTTAAAAGAGAACTATCTCAGTTCCTTTTTCATAAAATAGTCTGGACAAGACTGAAAAAGAGATAAATTATTGCTCACCAGACGCTTACTTCAAATACTCTATTGAGCGTGAAAATAGCAAGGTCGCTCGGCGATCTTTTCATGTTTAGGGAGTCTGAAAAGAGCTTAAAGAGGACTCCAAGGGGGTTCCTTTTTCGTATAAACTTGTTGAGCCCAAAAAAGTGGTAAAAGTATGCTCGATCACGTTCTCATGTATTTACGAGCTCAAGAATGGACAAAAACGACGCTCAAGGTTTTATGTAAAAACCATAAAAAATAATCAAAAACACACGATAACAAAAAAAAACATGTCTGTATCCCTGTATTTAATCATCAAAATCATCACGCTTGCAATTCATTACACTCAACATGACATTAGGGATTAGGTTTAATCGATAAATAATCATAAAAAACCAAAATGATATAGTAAGAGTAAATAAAAGGAGTAAATACTCTTTTTACCATACCATTTTTACATTCCCACTATTGAGCTCAAAAAACCCCTCTTTTACCCTCCAAGTTTGGCGTCAGATTGCAGGAGCTACGAGAGACCATTCAGCAAGCCGTCTGCGACAGTTAGGTAAGATCTTCGTCCTTAACACTTTCATGGTTTAAATTTGTAATTTCATTGGTTAAATTTGCATTTTTAAGTTGATTTTTTAAACCCTACATGCACGCTGCCATTCTCGCAGGCATGCCATACGGGGCCTGCAAGAATGAGGCGTTCTCGCAGGTGAGCCTAAAGCCACCTGCGAGGTTCTTGCACTGTGCACACAGGGCACCTGCGAGAACCGCAAAGACCAAAAAAATTTGAAATTTTTACCCAATGAAAAAAATTCAAAGCATGAAAAAAAGTTTTTAATCCTCTTATTGTGTTCCTTATGCATATAATTGGCTATCAACATGGTGCTAGAGTGGCGCGAAAGGGAACATGAAGAGGATAATGCAATGGCCGAAAATCATCCACCTACCATAGTTGATTTGAGAGATTGTGCGCTCTAGAAGTACTTTCGCATTCTGGGCATGAGGGCCCAAGTCAGACTATTAGAGTACCTGGTGTGTATGTGGGACCCAGATCAGTAGGTGTTTCATGTGGGGGTCCAAACACTGTCATTAGACACTGAGGACATTTACTTTTTTACTGGTTTGTCACGGTGAGGGTACTATGTGAGTCTGACAGGTAGTAGAGGTGGTGGGCTAAAGATGAGTGAGTACTACAATTTATATTGCCTACCCGAGGCTGAGAGAAAGAAAGGAAAAGTGGTTATTTGGGGGGTACAAGACTTGACCCTCCATACTATCCTTTTCACTATATCTTGGATGGTTGGGAGTTCTGCTCCTCATATGGCATTACAGAGTTACTTCCAGTATGATATTGAGTGTACTGAGCCTCAAGTGTTCAACTAGGCAGATGTTGTGATGTGCAGTATAAAAAAGAAATTAACCAAATGTAGGCGGGGTGACCTGAAGAAATTCAGGTATGGATCTTTGCTGGTATCCTTCTTCCTTGAGTGGGTCCCATTACTGAGGCTACAAGTGGAGTGGAATTTACCGGCTCCTAGGGATTCGCAGATGCTGAGATGGTGTCAGCTCATGGCCTAGCACGTAGCAGGACCGATCATCAAATATGATGATACTTTCTTTGACTGGCTTCAACCACATATGTTGATGGTTGATGACTATGCTTATGTTGGGCTAGATTTCCGAGGAGATCTGGATTTGGTATTACCATAGGATGCTCAGTGGGGGGACCTTGGTAAGAAGTACACACATTTTCTCTTTTTAAATGTTTTTGAATTTTTTATCATGTTCAAATATATTTGTTTTATATGTTCGTCCAAAGACTAATGCAAAATCATTTGTTGATAACACAGATGTTGGACCTTACAGACCTCCCAGCACTTCTCCCATCCACCGATGAGGAGAGGTAGCGGAAGCACCACAGTATGATGAGGATTATCAAGTGGTGGAACAAAATCTAGAGGGCCTGACTGCAGACATTCCAGACATGACTCTGGAAGAGGTTCCACAACGCGATCAGCGTCATACTATAGGGGTATCAACATATATGAGTCCACTGCTCCGTAGGGTTGCTAGGGAAATCGTGTGTTACCATGAACGTCATCCATGACGTCACTTTGTAGAAGCTATAAGCTTCAATTTTTGACATTTTGGTCTTCGAACAAACTTTTTGTAAAAAACTCTTTTGATCATTATATATACAGACGGCTTCTACCGGTTTACTTTATATTGTGTGAATTTTGATGTGTTTGATTTATAAATGATTCAAATGTTTGTCCAACACATAATTAACCAATGCATCTGTTAATGTATTTACCCATCTAGGAATATGTTGATATTCAATGTGATCAAAATAACGTTCCAAGAGGCGAATTCGCAAATACACCCGTAATAAAGTAGGGCTTCGAATAGAGTAGACATTACTTAACTGTAGTACTACAAGCTGCGAGTCAAGTCACACAACCAAATGACGAATTTCAAGTTAGATAGCATCAACCAATAATTCAATAATGGCGCTATACTCTACAATGTTGTTGGTTGCACGGTCGAGGCATACACCTCGTAAAGATACAAGTTCGTTTGTTGGGGTATAGATTGCCCACGTAGTGGAAGAAAGGTTCTGAGTACTACGGCTAGCACCATCAGCGAATCCAATATAGGGTAGCAAATATTCTGACATCTACAAATCAAACACAACGTCAGATAAGGGCAGAGACCAAATAACGACAAAAGAAAGCTATAGTAACACACACAAAGTATGATACATTAAAATACAAGTACTTGTGCATAGATGATTTATGCATAGTACTTCTTCAAGTACAACACATTCTTGGGTTCACTCAAAGGGATACCATCGTAATCTACCAACTCATATGCTCCATTTTCCAAAACTCGACGAATAATATACGGACCTTGCCACATGGGTTCAAATTTCCCAGCTCCTAACACATCCTGATCTTATTCATAGAGAAGAACAAGATCACCTTTGGAGAAAACACAAGGCTTGACATGCTTGTCGTATTGGGCCTTGACACATTTTTTCTGGGATTCTATTACTAGAGTGGCATCATGTCGAGTTTCCTCTAATCTCATTAGATACAATAGACATTCTTCTTCAGCAGAAGTGTTGGGTAGGAGTTCAACAACTAGCTTCAGAGAGGGTATCTTGCATTCTATAGGAAGAATGGCTTCCACACCATAGACTAATCGAAAAGGCGTAAACCCAGTAGCGGACTTGACAGATGTTTGGTACGCCCACAATGCCGAAAAAAACATTGTGTGCCAACTTGTTTTATGAATTCCTATCATCCGTCGAAGCATAATTATGATAACTTTGTTGATTTCTTCAACCTGGTCGTTAGCTTGTGGATAATAGGGCGTTGAGTTATCATGACAAAGACCCAACTTCTCAATAAGTTCGTACATCATAAAACTCCTAAAGTGGCTACCGTGATTAGTGACGATAGCTTGGGGAACACCAAAACGAGCTATGACATGATTAAAAAGAAACAAAGTTGTGGTTTTTCCAATATTGTCTAATGTCGGCATCGCCTCGGCCCACTTAGTAAAGTAATCAACGGCTACAATGATGTAACCATGCCCCCTGGCTGAGTGAGGGTGACATGTCATGAAATCAATGCCCCATTTCACAAAAGGACCAACTCAGACCACAGGATGAAAAGGAGCAGGATGTGACCGAATTTTCTGGTTGTAGGTCTGGTAGGCATGGCATTTTTGAATGGCAGTAATGCAGTCGTTAAACAAAGAAGGCCAAAAATACCCTGCGCATAAGATCTTCTGGGCAGTAGCATACCCAGACATATGACCACCACATGCTCCAGAATGGCAGTCATTCAGAGCTTTCTCGGCTTCGTCGAACATTAGACAACGTCAAAAAACAGAGTCAATTCCCCGACGGTAA
Organism: Picea abies; assembly: GCA_900067695.1. Lineage (NCBI taxonomy): Eukaryota > Viridiplantae > Streptophyta > Pinopsida > Pinales > Pinaceae > Picea > Picea abies. Next base: position 8,403 of record CBVK0100189083.1, read on the forward strand.
AGAGTATCCCCGAGGATAATGTATTGACGGGCTTGATAGCATATGTGACGTCGTTCAGTACTAGACAAATCAGGCCGGAAAGTCTGGGTTTGGAGATATATAATGATATCCCCATACCAAAGTTCATCAGTGCTAATAAGGAAAAGAGATTCATCAAGTAATGAATCAACTGCTACACTTTCCGTTGCAGAGTGAGGAAAATCGCATATCAACTCAACAAAAACTAAGGATTTCTTAGACTTGGCGCGATCGAATTCCAAATCAAACTCCTGGAGTATGACAATCCATTTGGAGTATTTTCCCCCTAGCAATTGACGTGTCAAAATATGTTGCATAGGGTTGCATTGAGAAAGCACCGTAGTCTTGCGTGAGAGGATATAGTGTCGAAAGTGTTGGATGGTTTGAATGGCAGCCAAGGCCAGTTTTTCAACATGTTGATACTTGATTTCAGTTGGTGTGAGAGTTCGAATCAAGTAGTAAATAACATGTTCATCATGCGCATCATCCTCTTAGACGAGAACCATGCCAATAGTGTACTCTGAGGCGGCAAGATAAAGGAAATAATCACAACTATAATCGGGAGGAAAGAGAAGCGGAGCTCGAATGAGGGACAACTTCAAAGCTTCAAAAGCATTGTTGGCAATGGTATCCCAAATGAACTCTGAATATTTCTTTAGTAGCCGCGTAAAACCACGAGTGATCTCGTCGTAATTAGGGATGAAATGACGAAGAAAGTTTTATTTCCCCTACAAACTTTGCAACTGGCACAGTGTAGAAGGAGGAAGGAGATTAAGAATCACCTCAACCTTAATAGGATCCACCCGGATCCCTTGACGCAAATGATAAAACCTAGAAGACGGTCGGATTCTACGCAAAAAAATGCATTTATGAGGATTTAAAGATATACGATAGAACCGACAGCGAACAAAAATGGCTCGGAGTTGGGTAGGGTGATCGACTCTGCGCATAGAATGAGCGGGTAAATCGTCCAAATAAGGTTGAACGATATGTTTGATATCATGAAAATCATAAGACATAGCATGTTGAAACGTCGCCCCCGTGTTCTTAAGACCGAAAGGAAGTTTCCTAGAGGCAAAAGTACCCCAAGGACAAATAAAGGCAGTTTTATGTTGATCCTCGGGAGCAATGTTAATTTGATTATAGCCGGAGAAACCATCCATGAGAGAGAAGATTTCACTTCCGGCGTAGTCATCGATAATCTGGTCGACGAAAGGGGTTGGAAACTTGTCTTTTGGACAAGCTTTGTTAATATCTCTATAATCAACACATACACGAATACTGCCACCTTTCTTGTCAATCGGGACAGGATTGGAAACCCATTCTGTAAGAGCCACCAGATAAATAAAGCCGACTTTCAAAAGTTTCTCAACTTTGAGTTTGATAGCAGCCACTTTACGTGGGTGAACTGGACGAAGGCATTGCCGGACGGGTTTAGCGCCAGGGTATGTCTTTATCTCATGTACAACAATTGCAGGGTCAATACCTGGCATTTCTTCGTAGCTCCAGGCGAATATGTCACAAAACTCTATGAATATGGATGTATAGGTGATTGTTTCGTTTAAGAAACATGAAACTCCAATATGGACATTTTCGACGATTGCAGGTTTAATGGATATGTCAATGGGAATCGTGGGAGAGATATTACTAAGGTTCCTTTCGGCAAACACATCAGGTGCAGACTCGAGAATGGTCGAGATGACAACAACAGTCGATGGAGTCAAAATCCGTTGATAGTTCTCAAGAGTGTGTTGTTCTAGAAAGAGTATGGAACGATGATGCCCATTGTCCCAAGGGGTGTCCTCCATGATGGACCTGATCATCTCATCAGTGGGAAAAATGACACGAAAAGGATTGGGAGACAACTCATCAAGAGAGGGGTTAGAAGGTGTTACCGATTGAATGGCCTAATAAGCGGATTCAACCGGACTTAACGGCATTGCGTCGTCGAAACGAAGATGATCTCCAGGATCAAGTACTATCCAAGGGTCGGAAGACACCAAAAGTTCATGAGGCACAGTGGAAATCATGTTGATAGAAGCAACAGATGGGTGGGGAACATCGGGCGGAGGAATGGGGAAAGTACCCATTAACAAGGAGTCCTTTAAAAGGCCTACACCGACATTCTCATAACCTGGCGGGGTTTCAGCAATAAATGATATGTTACCAGTACGATTATCGGAATTGAAGAAGGCGAGTTGGTCAATGATAACAACCTTTCCTTGATGAGGGAAACGTACTACATGAAAAAGTGTCGACACAACAGCGCGCATGGAATTGATCCAGCTGCGGCCAAGCAGAAGATTATAATCAAGGGGACCGTCAAAGACTTTCACTTCAACTTGAATCGTCTTACCTTCTAGTGTAATGGGCAATGAAGGAAGAACATTGTAGGGATTAAAACTAGAGCCATTGAAAGCTTTAAGAGTGTTCTGGGATTCATTCAAAGGAGGAGACCAATGGCTTTCCAACAAGCAAGAGACATAACACAAGTGGGTTTGCGGATTCATTCATTAAAAGAAGGACCACCTGGAGAACCGAATGGGGTTTGCGGAGGTGTTGGAATAGAAGCATTCAACAAAGCAGTCAACGCATGGTATCCAGGTGGTAGTGTCGGAGTGACATTGGGCGTTCATTGTGTGTTTATAGGAGGAATACCAGCTGCAGTGAACTCGGTTGTGACACTCGTAGTAGCTGCAAGATGGGCCATTTCAGCAGGGACAGTAAAGTGATAAGCAGTAGTCAACGGTACTGTCTCTAGGTTAGATATTTCAGAAACCACAGGTAGATTAATATCAGAAATCACAGGGGAACCTGGACCAAAAGGGTCTCAGTGGAAAACAACTATAGACCAAAAAGGATCTTGGACTTCTATGCCAAGAAAAGGCCCAACGGGTGATCCAGAAGAGGTAACAACTAATTCTCTGGAAGAATTCAGTCGTCTAAAAGGGTGCTGAGAATCACTAGGAAGTCGAAAATCCTCTCGAGTATTTGTAATTCGAAAACGTTCTAGAGAGTCAGTTTGTTCCACTTGTGGTGTGTTGACGACTGTGGCTTCACTTGTCCCAAGAGAGCCCTCTGGTGTTCCTTTAAGCAAGGGTTAAGAACCGTCCAGATGCTCTGGAGATAAACCTTGCATTCTATGTGAACGACGTGGAGGAGCTATTGTAATAGAGTGACAAACTTCGCGAAGAAAAATCCTATGGTCAACTTCGAGAAACAAACAACACGCGCTAGTAAAAAAAATCTAGGAAGCAATCACCAGGAAAACAAGACCTTCTAATTTTGAAGCCACTAGTTGGTGATGAAATCCAACGTCGCAACAATGAGACGAGAAGGGGAGGGGCTATGGTGGAAAAGTTACGTTGACGACCTGCTTAACGGACTTACACCCTAGTGCAAGCTCCCACACATAATCGTGGGTATACCCTCCAAGGAGCCTGAGTGAGTTTGGTCAACGTCAATTCCAGGTACCGTGAAGACTTTCCCCTCCACAGTCACCTTGGGTAAGAACCTAGAAAGATAGGCCACTAAGGTCACCACCAACAACAATAAAGCCTGGGGGAACAGTCGACAGTCCGATCCACATGCAAGGGTAGGGTATCTAGCCCACAATCAACTGAAAAAGGCTTCCACTCATTATTGTGGGTATACCTCCAAGTGATCCACGTAATACATGCAATCTCTACACTGATATCAACAAAGCAGGGTGAGTAACTCTGCCAATATCAATGTGACCTAGTGTTTGACCCTTGTGTGAGAAGGGCTTCCCATGAAAAGATGTTGCAAATGGAATTTAACACTCCCTAACACAAGATGCTATTGTGTGTTTTGTGCTTTTGGAGAGTGTATCTCTCTTCCTACTCCAAAGCGCTAGCCTAGCTAAATGTTGGTGTAATAGATCCCTAGAAAAGAGTTACTAGATAAATTTTATGATTATGCAGTGTTATTAAGAGCTGTTGTTTACTCAAAGGTAACGGAAATGAAACTTATGTTGTATGACTCTGACCCAACAATGCAAGGATAAAAATGAAATAGATCACTTTTCATTCAATGAATCCTATGTATGGGAGAGAGAAAGTTTTCTAGATCAACCTTGAACTACAATGCAAAATTTCCTTTGAAATGCAAATACAAACAATCACTTATCAAAGGAAAAATTTATATTGTGTCTTTTTCAAATACTTCAACAATCTCAATAATTTGATTTTCAATGTTTTCTAAAATGGAAAGAATGTTTTGAAAGAAAAACTTTTTGTTCACTTTTCAAAAAGAACCCACACTATGACAGCGAGAGTACAGAAAATCAAAAACCAAAGGAACAAGAAATGACAAACCCAATCAACTCTTTCAATGAAAACAAAAATAAAGAGAAAACCAAAAGAGTCTTTTCAATGCAAAAGAAAATGATCTTTCAAACCAATAAGCAAATGAAAAGAACCAAGTACTCAACATTCAACCAATCACTAGTTCTTAACTAATCAAACACACTCAAAATCTGAAGTCAGAGAGAATGGTTTGGCTAAGAAGAGTCAAGAAACGAAAGTCAAGACACAAATGACAAGAAAAGCCTTGAAATCCTAAGACTGTTCATGCATGTAAACAAAGACAAGAAAGATATCAATCAAAGATCCAAGAAACTCATAAGAGGCAATCAAACTGATCTGGGTAGCTAGAAAGACCAAAACTCAATTCCAAACTTTTGAAAAAAGGTGTTCGCAGGTAGGCAGTATTACACAGTGCGAGAAACACTGATTCTCGTAGGTGACCCTTGAGCAGGGTGCGAGAACCTCGCACTGAAACCTAAAGGTAGGGTGCTAACCCTACCAATTCTCGCAGGATGCAATGAAGTACAGTGTGAGAATGCCTGAACATAGTCAAAATTTTGAAAAATGAAGCAAAATTGAAAAAGGCCTCTGGACCCAAAGGGTCTATCAGGATATCCTAAAGACTCAGAGATTGATAGGACAGGAGAAACGTGAAACCAGAGAAAATCGCCACAGAAAAATACCAAAAGCCACAAAGAAAATGGGAGTGATTCCCCAGCGAAGTTGCCAATTTTGTTATTGGATAAATCCGTAGGTGCGGACACTAACCGATCTCCCTAGATCCACCTAGATCTAAAACAAAGCAAGACAGAACATGACTCTTTCCCTAGATTTTAACCATTGAATTAAATAGGAGGAAAGAAATAATAACATACCTTATTATCGCTTCCTATGGTCTTTGTTTCTCTCGCTTCACTCCAGTGCTCTCGTGCAGTCAATACCAAGACAACACAAACAAACCAAAGTGAAGAAAGTACAATCTATTCAACAATCAATCTATGTATATGATCAAGGAATTATACAATAAAGTGGAAATAGATTTATGGGAAAGAGACATATTACTGTATCATATTAATGGAAAGTAAAGATTACAACCTAAGCCTTGATGTTGCAAACTTCCTTTCGATGGCCCTTGGCTCCGACACACACACTTGCTCACTTACATGAAGAAAATCAACTCTTTATGGATAAACTTGTTGGAGTCTCTAAGATGTTGTAGCTTCAGTCCTTCACACAATTCTTCCACTAATTCTCCAATGAATCTTGCTTAACCTTGCTTGTTTGCTTAACCTTTTCCATGAGAATTCCCTCAATATATAGGAGAGAATGAA
>CBVK0100189084.1:0-14079 GCA_900067695.1 Picea abies
CGCAAGCTCGGGGCTTCTACAGTCGGAACTGATTCCCTTCAACCTCCGAGACCCCGATATGCGATATGGCGAGGAGGTCCTGACTCAATGGTTGTTCCTACTTCTCGCTATTCGGAACTTCGCGACTCCAAGGGTTCGGTCTTCCACCTCGAAACTCACGAACCCCTGATACGTGAAATGGTCAGATCCCATGGCTGTCCTTCCTCATTGATCAACGACCTAGATCACATTGCGATCTCGTGACTCCAAGAGTCGGGTCTTCCACCTTCAAACTCACGAGCCCCCAATACGTGAAATGGTCAGATCTCTGCCACCTGTCCTCTTTGATCAATGACCCAGATCACATCGCGATCTCGTGACTCGGGACTTTGTGACTCCAAGAGTCGGGTCTTCCACCTTCAAACTTACGAATCCCCGATACGCGAAATGGTCAGATCTTTGCTACCTGTCCTCTTTGATCAACGACCCAAATCACATCGCGATCTCGCGACTCGGTACTTCGTGACTCCAAGAGTCGGGTCTTGCATCTTCAAAGTTACGAACCCTCGATAAGTGAAATGGTCAGATCTCTGCCACCTGCCCTCTTTGATCAATGACTCAGATCACATCACGATCTCATGACTCGGGACTTCGTGACTCCAAGAGTTGGGTCTTCCACCTTCAAAATTACGAACCCTTGATACGCGAAATGGTCAGATCTCTTCCACTTTTCCTCCAACATTGACGGTCCCGATGTCTTCAGGACTTTCAGGACGTAGTCGAGTTCACTCTCCTGCCTAAGTAAAGGTTAAGATTGATGACTTATAGGGCTCCAATGGGTCCTTGAGATCTACGGTCCAGGATCCCATCGCTATTTGCAAAGGCTGAAAGGGCGAGGTGTTAACGCCTATGCTCCTTCCCTCGATCCGTCGGCGTTGACAGGCTTGGGGTATTCTCGGAAGGATTCCGATCATTCATTTACCAAGCGATAGGGTATTTTCTTTCTATATTTGAACTCGCTATCCCTTCTGAGCTTGAATCACGGAGTTCAAACTCTCGGAGCTTCAAGCTCCCATGACCCCGAAACCTTAGAAAGCTACTCTTTCTTGCATAAGGGTTCCAGACCCGGATTGCACGGACCCTCAGACGGTTCTCGGGAAACTATCCATGATCTTAATCAAATCTCTGGTAAGGTTCTGTACGGTTACAAGGTTTATGGGGTAATTCTCGGAAAAGAGTGCTCTCAAGGGGCCTTCTCAAAATATTATGAGAAACTAAGAAAATAAGACGATTCTCGGTGGAGCGAACTCATGTCCCAGACTTAAACATTTGTGCAGAAAACAACTATGGCATGTAAGCATACACAGGCATCCATTCTATCAAATCAAACATTAGGTAAATACTTCTATTCAGTACTATTTACAAGCACATAAAATTGAACATGCGATTATGGCATTAACTTCAAATAACACTTATCAGAAATAACACCAGAGGTGATGCAACTGCTGAGAGGGGTGCTCATTTCCACCCAATCGTAGGCTCAGCGACTCCCAACAGATTTACCACTAGCCATCCCCGAGCTGAGAGCATGATGCTGCGAGACTGTGTCTCGGTTTTCTAGTGACCGAAAACGAGGGTTACTCTCCCCCTTCTTTGCTATCACTCACTCTGCATATCTCTAGAGTTCTTCCCCCTTCCCTCGCGTCTGCCCCCTCCGCACTTCTTCCTCACGCATTTCCCTCTTGCGAGGTTGTGTGTGGTGCGATTTCCCTCGCGGTGGTCAGGCCCGAGGCTCCTACGGATGGGTAGTTCACTTCCCCCATCCCTCATTAATTCCTAAGGAGCCATCTACCTACCAGCCTGCAAGTAATTTATTTCAGGCCAGCGAGCCGCTCTTGGTACTCCGGGCCAGTGAAGTCCAAATACAGTATTGGTTTCAGTGGAAGTTAATGCCACCTTTCCAGGTGCCTTCCACCACCTTTCTTCAGCCGTCGTGGTCTCTTTTTCAGCATATCCCCTCTCAGCAGTCTTGCAACATATATTCATAATATTATTCACATTCATCGACCTTTTTCACAAGTTCCATTCACATCACACATTCAAATTTTTGGGTTTGCCATAGTTCTTGGCCAATATAGTTATTTTTACAAACTGGGGGAAGCAGGGTGTTACAGAACGCCCACACGATTGTCCAGGTGGCCCTGCTCCCCACACATGCCAAGAATATTTATATTGAAACAATTCAATCTGTATTGTACGTACACATGAAGAATGAATGAATGGGAGGGAGAATCCAATAAGCAACCTTGAAGGGCCCGTGTTCATATTTATATTTACATTTACGCAGAGATTCCTTTGTGTGTAAATATCAGTAAGGCCTGGCTGCAATGTAGTTCCTTGGTGGATAATAATTGCAGGTGATGAAAGTATCGTCTGAGTTGCATTTTTCATCGCCTAAGTTGCATTTAATCTTAGCACAACCAACATTGGTGGTGGTCCTCCATACAACCTAAGTGTAGTGAGTGCAGTTAGGTCCAGTACAAATATTCTTGGCATAGTCAAACCATTTCTTCTCATCTATCCACACAACCATTGCCTGTGAAGGGGTCCAACCATTGCCCCTTCCCCAGAATATGTTCTCTCCGAAGGGGCTGTCCGAGTGTTGGAGGAGACACTCGCCCCTTCTCTGTCTTGCATAATTACGTGCATAATTTGTAAGTTTGCGATCCCACTGAAGAGGACCAACTCCCACCGCATTTTTTGCTTCGTTCTGTGCAACCAAAAATCCATCAATAAATTCCACAGTAGCATTCATGTCTGCAACATTCACTGATGATATTCCAATCATTATAATGAGAACACAAATGCAAGTGCTGAAGCGACTCTTCAATAACATGGTTATCCCCATCAGTATTGTGAATCGCAGGTGTTGCTGCATATAGTTTCTAATTCTTTCTTCTTTTAAATGATCCTAATAATAATACTAACTTGTTTTTGCTGCTTCGCCTATATATAAAATCAATTCACTGCCAAAGCTATGCTCAATTATATCTGGAAGATGTTATCATTTTATATATCCGTACCACTGTGTATAACTAACTCAAGAGCTTTGGGTATATATATAGCCTACATGCCGCTCATCAATGGGCATATATAGCCCACAGGCTGCTCATCAGCTTTAACTTTTACTTTGAATGGAAGGAGGATGAAGCTTCCCTTTTTATTCTTTTGATCCTATGATAATGCTTAACGATGATGACATCATGGATCCTTATCTCAACATCACTTTCTTCCACTTGTTTGTTTGTGTCTTACTCTATTTCAAGATAGGTCTACAGGTCTACAGATTGGGAGGTGCTTGCTTGGTTGACATTTACTATCCATATGGGCAGACACACGCTGAAATATGAATACAAGCTAATGATACTTGGCCTTGCACGCTATCAACCTCCGACGCAATATTGAACAACAATATTAATTACACCGAAGGTGTTCCTATAGGGGAGGTTATTTCCGAGGCTTCGTCGTCTGTCCAAAGTGTACCAGAATTTTCCATCTGTTCACCACAATCATCGAAACATTTCATTCCACGTGTTTTATCCTGACTCCAAGTGGCGACTTCCAAGTTTCTTCCTCCTCATCTGCCCTTTGTTTGCAGAATTGATTACAGTCCTTATTCATTTCTCTGTGTTGTGCGACTGATCTGTTGGCTTCCTCCCATGGAGCCAGGGTAGGTCTGTGGTACGAGACTCTAGTGACAAGAACTTGTCGGTCTTGGAAGCTGGTCACAGGTTCAAATATTCGAGAGAGATCCCGTATCTTGTCTCCTTACCTTGGTTTTCCTGATTCGTCTGAATGCAGGCTAATTCAAACACCGTGGAGAGCGATGCCCAGGGCCTAGGGAAGAGCTTGATGGAGATATCTTGGCTTGACCATATTTTGGCTCTTTTCATGAGTGGTAAGGGGATCTAGGGGGGTTGGTGGACTCAGTTGTCGTTTTGGGAAAATTCACAGTTGTTGATGGTCTTGACTATTTCTTTAGAAGTCTTGGTTACTTGCATTTTGTCCCTGGTTTGGCGGAGAGGAGGATCTGCTTCCTCGAAGCCGTTGGAGAAGCCGACACCTCTGGTGAAAGAAGAGGAGGAGGATGATTCCAGGAAAAATAAAGTGACGGTTTTCTTTGGGACTCAGACAGGGACGACAGAAGGATTTGCCAAGGTATGTTCCGGATTTGTTTTCTCTTACCTTTCAATCGAAAAGTGGTGGTTTTTTCATCTGGGAGAGGCAATTTATTCAGCTTCACAGGCCACCGAAGATGGCGTTCGCTGGCACAACATAGAAGTGCAAGGCATGTGAAAAGACAGTTTATTTGGTTGATCAATTGACGACTGATAATTATGTTTATCACAAATCCTCTTTCCGCTACCATCATTGCAATGGAACCTTAAAGGTGTTGTTTTTGTTCTATGTTTCATTATTGTTTGATTTAGTGTGTTGGGTTGGCTTTTGCTTTTACTATTAGGGTTTTTGCAGTTTTTTTGGGGGTTTGATTTGATATGCGGGATTGGGGATGGGTGTTAAAGTATGGGTTTCCTACAACATTTATGGGTTTAGCTCAATTTTATAAAGCCGACTCCACCTTTATCATTGATAAACATAAAATGGTTCAATGACTACCCCTGGCAACCTTGGTTTATTTTAAATGGCGTATGCATGTACACTCCCCCTCTCACCTGCTCACATGTATTTCAACGTTTCCTCATCACTCTTCAGGTGGGTGATTCCTTACCTCAATGTTTGCTCTGCAATAGGCTGGCCATTGAAATATACAGTAGCAAAAGCCCATATTTTTCTGGTAATTTACATCGTTTTCTTTGGGTGTCATTAATATAGTTTTCGATAAGCTTTTTGATCATTTTTTACATATATACATTAAATATATCTAGGATGTTCTCATGGTGAAGATCTGAACTTACTGAGGAGAGGCTTGCTGAAGGAAATTGGAGCAGCTCGGATTTCAATGTGTGCATCAGTGATAAGTGAGCCCTCTGTGCAAGGTTTGTTCCTTCTCTCTGCATTTTTTTTCTTTTAAATGATGGGTGTTTTTCAAATAAATGCTAGTTTTGTGCTCTTCTTGCTTTGAATAGGTTTTTTTTAATATTCCAATATTGGTTTTAGAAATATGATTCTATGGGAATGGGTACAATCAACGAAATTTGTAAGTAGTATGTCTGGGTTTATCAGTGCAAACTTAGGTGATTTTGAGTATTTCAGTTCAATCCCCTTTAAGTTATTATCATTAATTTAGTGGAGATGCAGAGGTTGTTTTTAAGTTTAATCTCTTTCCCAATTTTTATTTTGTTGGCGCACACATTGTCATCGTGGCTGAGGAGGTCTATTCATTTACCATTTTTCTCATAGTGGTGCCTGCTAGGGACAAGTTACATTAAATCTCACCAATAAGATGAAAAACAATGCAAGAAATGCTACGGACAAGTTACATTAAATCTCACCAATAAGATGAAAAACAATGCAAGAAATGCTACATACCTAATCAATAGGCTAAATGGTCAGATGTAGCTAGCATATATGTTTTATTGCTTTGTAGATATTTTCTTAAGGATGTTACTTAAAATTAGGTTTTGCTCATGTTGGTTTGATTTCCTTTTGGTGGTCTTACAGGTATAGAGGTATTGTTTTGATTGGAATCAACTATGTTATGCCTACTCTTAAACTTAAGTTGTCAATAATGAGGTTAGTATAAAGTTTTTTGTTTTGTTTTGTGTTTTTCCAGGTTACAAAGCCAACAACAAGGTTTCAAGCTATTATAATAATATAGGGTTTCAACTTTCAAGCTATTATAATAATATACTGGTTAATAGCTCAACATGTGTCATTTTTAGGAATTGAACCTGGATGGATGGAAAGGATAATGATCCTTCCTCCCCTCCAAATAACTTAATTAAATCCTCCCACCAAATAGCTGAATTTAATCCAATTGACAAACTGACATATAACCAATATTACTTTATAGAAGTTTGAAGTTTGAATTGTTTATGCAGAAATGTGATGATTTTCTCTCAGCAAGAGAGGCTTCGCTGGTTGAAGCTTTGTTGTTTGGCACTGCGATTCTGGTGCCTAGATTTTGCATCTAGAGCGTAGTGATTCTTTCCGGTAACAAACTTTGGCAGAAGAGAAAAGAGCTATAGGGTTTTCAATGTGCATGTTTGTTGGCCCTCTGTTGTTTGGTTTTATATGTGAGAGTCATATCTTCCATCAATTCAACCTCTTATATTATCGGACTTCCCTCCACGACATGGATGAAAAGACTCTGCCTTTCCCTTGAGCCTCTGAATTGGAAGAACTTATTAGTGTTGTGGATTGTTGTGACTTAATGAAATTCGAGTTAATTCTATTTCCATAAATATGAATGTTGTGTTGTTGTTTTAGTTAGATATGAGGGTTTTTTCTGAAGGTCGTTTCCTTATCTTTCTCTGCATGTCAGCAAGTCATAGACATGATGCTCAAGATCATAAGCGTCCACATCATTTGGCAATTTCTTTTGAAGATTCATTTTAACAAGCAGGAAATTGATTTATGAGGAACAACCTTTATCTTTGTTGTAAGTATGAGTATCCATAATAACTTGCCATAAAGATGTTATCTTTGGATCCTTTGGTACTGCAATATGGCCACTCCCATTGAAGCAATGCAGAACCTGAGCAAATAAATTTAGTGGCATGTATCAAATAAGTTTGAAGTAAGAGATCCAAAACTTGAGGAAATTGATGTGCTTCATTTTATAAACTTAAGGAAATTGACGTGATTCCACATTGATTGCGGTATGTTGAGGGAAATTGCTTCAAAACCTGGAAAATCAGTAGGAAAATTTTATTTTGTTATGGGTCTATAAAAAGTTCGCCAAAGCCTACTTCCCCAACTAATTGCATATTTTTTTAATAAAAAGGATAGTGAAATGTTATAAGATCCTTTGAAGCCGATTGAAACAATCATATAAAGAGCCATACATTTCTAAATTTCAATAAAGTAACGTCTATAGATCACAGATAGAAAAAGAAAAACATGTACAATTATTAATGTTGTTGTTGTTTTCCCCTTTGTTTGAATTGGTGTATGAGATATTCTTGTTTGTGGGATAAGGGACCCTTCCGCCCCTTCATACGCTATCCCCTCTGGATTTTAACTTCTAACCTTTTAGGAGGAAACACATGTTCTTAACCATTAATCCTACTAAAGTTCTAATAGATGTTTGTAAGTTGTTGTTGGAATATCTATACCACATCCAATGGATGCTTCCTTGGCATATTGTCAAGGTTTTACTAGATAAATTATGTCCCGCTAAATGTAATTATGTTATCTTATTTTATATTTCCGTTATTTAATATAAGCTTATTTTGTATTGTAATTTATATTTATTCTCTGGGGTCATCCACTCAACACATTATAGGAGGATAATAAGGGGCTACTTATCTGTTGTAAATTTTAGGTGTATGATAAAGTGTTGTAAATTTTCGGTGCATGATAAAGTGAATGTGAGATGTATTTTCAGAGCATCTTAGATGTCCCTTGTGACGGGACTTCAAAATCTAAACATGTTTGTTAGTGTGAATTTTTGTGGTATTCAAAATCTAAACATGTTTGTTAGTGTGAATTTTTGTGATATATGAATGTTTTTTTCACACATTATATAAACAATTACATGTCATTATGAATCACATTTAAAAGCTTTTATCAATAATTTGTGCTTTGTCTTACTCTATGATAAATATGAGAATAATAAAACCTTTTACCTTGAGATTGTTAACACTTAATCCTTTAAAAAGGAAGTCCAAACATCATCGATATATCTTACATGAGGCATTACATTTAATGGCTTGAGCTTTCTCTTATATCCGTTTTGAAATCTAACCATTTGTTGATCCATTTCATAAATGAAGTTGGTAAAAATAAATGCTACATCTAGTTTATTATATTTATTATGAAATCCAATTGCTCACTTTTACACATTATCCATTTTTATTCAAGTTATTTCTTTGGGTGCTAGAAGCTCTATGTAAAGTACATTCAATTCATATTGTGGAATGTTTATACCTTAGGTTTTATTCCCTTTTCTTCTAACCCAATTCCCTTCTTTTCTCACTCAAGAACAAATTACAAAATTTCAATCTTTAAAGTGAACCATCTAGATGGCTCAAGGAAACGTATGAATTGTCAGGTAGTTTCATTATGACATAACCACATGTATTAAAGGCAAAGGAAAAAGTGTTGATCAAACTATTCTATTCTATTTATAACAAAATAAAGTAACAAAATAATATATTCTATTTTATAAAAATGAGAAAGTAGAGGTTGATCAAACTGGATTGTCACAAATGAAGTTTGCAATAAGTCTAATTGGTGTTGTCTTCTGTCCTCCATGACCACATTGATTGGACCAATTGTATATGTAAGGTAAATTCAAACGCTTTAGTGGTGGCATGAAGGGTTATAGAAGGAAATAAATTCGCTTTAGTGTTGACATGAAGGGTTATAGAAGGAAATCAATTCATTTTCATGGTCACTTTGTTTATTTTGTAGTTGCATGCCCAAATCTGTTGATTCACCCAATTTCACACAAAGGTTGTATAGGCCATATTAAATGCAACTGAGAATGAGGATCTAAATGGTTGGCCCAAAACTTTGACCATTGACTCCATTTGGCTACATCACTTTAATTCCTCCCAAAAACAAAATCTCATGGTCTTTAAACAAAGTAACGACACCAAATCACTTCGGTGTTTCCTTTGCCCTGCTTCGGAGGTATGCTAGTATATTTAGAATAATATTGAAAAATGGGGTTGTTCAACTATTCTATTTTTTTTTTGCAGGAATTCATATATTTTAAAAATCAACAGAAATTAGTAAATCATTTAATTGGGAGAATTTGCCTCCACTCCCATAATATATTTAGAATAATATTGAAAAATGAGATTGTCTAACTGTTCTATTTTTTTGGCAGGAATTCATATATTTTAAAAGTCATAACAGAAATTAATAAATAAATTAACTGGGAGAATTTGCCTCCACTCTCATAATATATTTAGAATAATATTGAAAAATTGGGTTGTCTAACTATTCTATTTTTTTTGCAGGAAGTCATATATTTTAAAAGTCATAACTGAAATTAGTAAATCAGTTAATTAGGAGAATTTGCCTCCACTCCCATAATATATTTAGAATAATATTGAAAAATGGGGTTGTCTAACTATTCTATTTTTTTTTTGACAGGAATTCATATATTTTAAAAGTCATAAACAAAATTAGTAAATCAATTAATTGGAAGAATTTGCCTCCACTCTCATAATATATTTAGAATAATATTGAAAAATGGGGTTGTCTAACTATTCATTTTTTTGTTGTTGCAGGAATTCATATATTTTAAAAGTCATAAGGGAAATTAGTAAATCAGTTAATTGGGAGAATTTGCCTCCACTCCCATAATATATTTGGAATAATATTGAAAAATGGGGTTGTCTAACTATTATATTTTTTTGGCAGGAATTCATATATTTTAAAAGTCATAACCGAAATTAGTAAATCCGTTAATTGAGAGAATTTGCCTCCACTCCCATAATATATTTAGAATAATATTGAAAAATGAGGTTGTCTAACTAGTCTATTTTTTGGCAAGAATTCATATATTTTAAAAGTCATAAAGGAAATTAGTAAATCAGTTAATTGGGAGAATTTGCCTTCACTCACATAATATATTTAAAATAATATTGAAAAATGGGGTTGTTTAACTATTTTATTTTTTGGCAGGAATTCATATATTTTAAAAGTTATAACCAAAATTAGTAAATCAGTTAATTGGGAGAATTTGCCTCCACTCTCGTAATATATTTAGATGAATATTGAAAAATGGGGTTGTCTAACTATTTTATTTTTTGGCAGGAATTCATATATTTTAAAAGTCATAACCCAAATTAGTAAATCAGTTAATTGGGAAAATTTGCCTCCACTTTCATAATATATTTATGATTAATATTGAAAAATGGGTTTGTCTAACTATTCTATATTTTGACCGAAATTAGTAAATCAGTTAATTGGGAGAATTTGCCTTCACTCCCATAATATATTTAAAATAATATTGAAAAATAAGATTGTCTAACTATTCAATTTTTTTTTGACAAAAAATCATATATTTTAAAAGTCATCACGGAAATTAGTAAATCAGTTAATTGAGAGAATTTGCCTTTACTCTCATAATATATTTAGAATAATATTGAAAAATGAGATTGTCTAACTATTCTATTTTATTACAGAAATTCTGTAACATAAATCTGCTTTAAAAACACAAAACCAACAAGTAAACAATTATCTAATTGCATTTTTCCAAAAAAAATAAAAATAAAAATAAAAACCTATGAATTCTGTCTTGAGTTGAAATCGATAGGAAAGCATGACGGAAAGAAAAGCTCAAAAAAAGGAAACTGCACAAACATTTTAATACTGTTAAAAGTTTAAAACATTCGATTAATACTATAGTTGTAAGAACTTTTCAGAAGTTTGCATTTATGTACATATTACAGAAATAGAGTGCCAAAAGAGCGGCCAAGCCGGAGATCTGCTCGCTCAGCTGAAAAAACTGAAACACATATTCCAGGGAAGCCCAAAATCCCACAGATATTAAGGCTATCATCTCTGCCCAGAGTAACCACCTAAATTTCCCAAACACCGACTGAGATTTAACTAAAAAAAGCAAAAAGATGTAGTCAGATTCGAGTTTACCATGATTGCAAAAAATCTAACCATAAGGCTTCTGTTAGCTGTGGCTTTTGGTCTTGGTGCTACTGCTACTGCTCCCTCTTCCTTCCATCAGCAATCCGAATCCGAACTGTGAGATGTATCATGATCATCTCCCTCGTCCTCGCCCAGGAATAAGAAGAAGCTGCAACCCATTTTCAGGTGGGTTCCTATTATCCTTAACGCCATTCAACGCTTGTAGTTCTCGGATTCGGTCCACCATCTGATCGTTAATCCTCTTAGCGTGCGACACTCTTTCCAGGACTATCTGATCCACGTTCCTCCCAAATTGCAAAATTCTCTCTTGAATTCGTTCCAATTACTCAGTAGTTGCTGGACTGTTTCTACCGACTCTGCCATTGCCTCATCAAGTTTTTGCAGTTCTTCCCTGCTCACCTCAAATTCCCGAGTCCACAAATCCTTCTCTCCCTGTGCAGCTCCTCTTCGGCGTCGTTTGTTTTCTCTAAGCGGCGCCATTTTTCCATTCATACTACTCTTCGATGCTCTACCCCTGTGGATTCTCGTACGCCGCTTGGAGCTTTCTCCTCCCATTTTCACGACACACTATGAAGCCGTTCAGAGGTTGCAATGGCAACCTTGCCTGCTTGCATATTTATCTGAACTTTTCTGAAGCCTTTCAAGCAGGTAAACCCTGCAGTTCGCACTCTCAAATCATTGGAGTGGTTTAAAATTTACTGTACTTTCCAAGTTCCCCCACTTATTTTATTAATGAAAGACGTACAGCGCTTGAACTATTAATAAATGGCGTTCGATATTCGTTCTTTTGATGGCCTTAGCTGGAATCTGCTGTGGTCTAGTGGATCCATAAATGAAGTACTGACATACGTGAGTAGATGGCGTTCCCAAGGTATAAGGGGATTGGCTGCGGATTCAATGAACAATAATGATGGCAGAGAAACACGTAGATTAACGTTCTGAGGGCCGCTTTTCTTTACCGTACACAGTACTGGGTGGAACTTCTTGGGACCTTTGCTTTCTCTTTATTAAAGCTGAGTTGTGTTTTTTGAGGTAGATTGGAAAGGGAGTAAGCTAACTTTGGAGATTTTTTTTTTTTTTTTTTTTTTTTTAATAAGGGATTCATGTATTTGAGAATATTATTTTAGAGGTTTTGTCTTATTTTAAATTAATTTAGAGGCTTAGAAAATCTATTAGAGTTTTAAATTGGCAAGAAATTTAAAACTGTATTGGTGAGGGAAAATTGCTTCCTAGTTAGCCCACTTCGATTGGAAAGCAGTAGTCTAAATCTTCTAACTTTTGGTTGTTTTTTATTTTTCTTGAAATCCGTTGATGAATGGTTGGATCTGCAGATTTGAGTGGTTAAGTTTGTATAATCTGAGTGCCACAAGAGGTTTTTCAGCAAGCTAAATCCATTTATGCATTCAGAAATGCAATTTAAACAACATAAAATAGATATTTTGTCCAAATTTACATCAGGATTCCTAAAAAAAACCTAAAATCTACAGAGTTCTTGTTTTTTGGAAACTCCAATTTTTTTACCCCGTTTTTAGATATTTTAAATTTTTAGATCCAGAATGTTTCCACATTTTTTTTAAATGCTTATTTTTCATCTACTTTCATTTTTAAATTTTTTTTTATTCAAGGGTGTTTTTAGTCATTTTTCCATGCTTCTTTCAATCTTAAAAATATTTTTAGATTTTTCATATAATTGTGTTTTCTTAATTAATTTATTGTTCCATATTTTTAAAATATAGTGGAAAACACAATTTTTAACACATTATTTACCTTTACTTCCATACATGGAAAAAAAATTGTAGTTAAATAACACTATTTTTTAATATTTAACAAAAAAATATAATTCTTTTAAAAAAAATTAAAAAACAAATTTAGATAATAAAAAAGATTAAAGAAAAACTTAAAAAACTAAAGAAAAAACACAAAAACAAAACAAATCTATAAACTAAGCTAAATCTAAAAAAAATAAAAAATATATATTTAAAAAACAAATTAACACATTTAAACTACTAAATTTAATACAAAATTAAAAAAAAAAAAAACTTAAAAAAAACATAAAATTACAAAAAAAATTTAATTTTTTTTATTAAAAAACTTAAAAATATGAATTTTTAGGCATCACCCCACCCTTCGGGCTAAGCCCTGGTCCCACGGGGCCATGTCGGGCATCACTCCAGCCCCCAGGGGCTAAGCCCTGGTCCCACGGGGCCAAGGCTTAGCCCGTGGGACCATGGCTTAGCCCGTGGGACCATGGTTTAGCCCCTGGGGGCTAGGGTGATGCCCCACATCACCGCAACCCTCACATGCTAAGCCTTGGCCCCGTGAGACCAATGCTTAGCCCCTGGGGGGTTCGGGTCATGTTAAGCCTAGACCAAGGTTTAGCCCATGAAGGCATTTGAGTTTTTCAATTTCAATTAAAATTGATAGTTTTTTATTGTAAAATTGTTTATTATTATTTTTTTTAAATATGCTTAAAAATTTATTTTAAAATTGGTTTTAAAATATTAAAATTGTTTTGTTTTCATTTAAATATTGTTTTTAAAATATATATTTTTGAAATTTTTGTAATTTATTTTAATTTTAAAATTTTAGTTTAAAATTTTTTATTTAAGATTTTTTTATTTTAATTTTAAAGTTTTAGTTTAAATTTTTTTATTTAAGATATATATATTTTTTAATTTTTTTTGTTTGTTTGTTTTTTTTTTATTTTTTTTTGCCTTTTTAAAGTATTTTTTTTTTCTTTAAATTACTTTTTAAAGGTGTTTTAATGATTCTTTTGTTATATATATATATATATATTTTAAATTATTGTTTTTTAGGAAAATTTTATTTATTTTTTGTTTCCTTTTAGATATTTTTCTTTTTCACTTTGTTTTTTAATTTTTTTTTTTTTTTTAATTTTTTTAATTGAATTTAGAATATATATTTTTTAAATGTGGTTTTTTGTCATTTAAAAAAATTATTTATTTGCTAAGATTTTGTTCTTTCTATTTATTTATTTTTAAATGTAAATTAAAAAAATAAAAAATAAAAAATAAAAATTGTAAATAAATTTTCAAGGGACCATTTGGAGCCCAATTTTGGGTTGTTTATTTACATAGGGTTTTGTTGTCAAAATCACAATTTCAATTAGGTCGTAAATAGCTATGATTTTCACTTTTAGGAAAAAACATTTTGTTTTACTTAGCATCATTTTTTGATTCAGGTGTTGATTTTAAGGTTTTTCTGAAGGCCATGTTCGAAAAATGTTGTAATTTTGACCCCGTTTAAAAAAATGGTGCTACCGGTAGCACCACTTTT